>PVJH01029361.1:0-26110 GCA_004026705.1 Nesogale talazaci
CTCAGCGGTTCCCAACCTGTAGGCCACGACCCTTTTGGGGGTCGAAAGACCCTTTCACAGGGGTCGCCTGATGCATAACAGTAGTAAAATGACAGACATGAAGTAGCAATGAAAATAGTTTTATGGTGGCTGAGCCCCGGTGGTGTCGTGGTTGTGCGCGGGACTGCGGCCCACTGGGATGGAGGTTCGATTCCAGCTCCAGGGAGCAAAGGCTGGGCCTCCTACTCCCACGACCTGAGGACAGTGATTCCCCCCCCCCCAAAAAAAAGAAAATAGTTTTATGTAGGGGGGTCACCCCATGAGGACCTGTGTGAAAGGACTGCAGCACGAGGGAGGTGGACTGCGATGGCGTCTTGGTCAGCTCTTTGGCTGGAGCAGGGCCCGGTCAGCACAAAATTGAGAAAAAGATAGAGGGAACAAAAAGCAATTGGAAATCTCACCATAGGCTTGTGCTGGATAAGTAAGGGCTGTGCCTCCTGAGGGTCAGCGGGAGGGCAGGAGCTGGAGCGGGCAGAGCCGAAATCCTGGATACCTAGGGGGAAGGGGTGGGGGTGGGGGCGCGGGCAGAAGCAGGTGAGGGAGGCGCTGGGCCCCAAGCCGCCCTCCAGGCCTGTGTTGGCATGTGGTTATCTCGGCCCAGCCAATCAATCCAGACTCTGGGCACAGGGGGACTATCCTGTGGAGCTTCCTGGCCTTGGTCTTTCCTCCCTTGGCTATTGGCACTGGCGGGTTTGAAGGGCCAGTAGCTTCACCAGGGTGCTGTCAGCGCCCCAGTGTTGCAGGGCGGTGATTAAAGGGAGAGGGAGCCTGAGCCTACTGGCTCTCCCCCTGCAGAGTCACCAGCGCGGGGCGTGCGCTGCTGGGCCTCAGCCACTGAGGGTCCGCTGGCTCCCTCGCCAGCCTGAGACGCCGTGTCTAGGTCTATAAAAACGAAGGGTTTGGCCCAGAAAGATCTCTGAGGTGCCTCGCGGCTCTAATATTCTCGGGTTTGATGGCTTGCAGGCTTCTGCAAACATGCATAAAACAAATGAGTTTTAGCAGTAGTAAAAACAAAACTGGAAATCAGATTTATCATTTTAATTAAATATACTTTACACGCTCAATTTCTAGGGAGCAGAAACACTTTCTCTCCCACCCATCCCGTGTGCGCTCCCTTTGTGGGAGCTGATGGCGTCTGAGAGGCAATGTAAGAAAACGCAGACACCCCCCGCCCCCCGCCCCGCTAAGCAGACACGCCATTAGCAAGACCCTCACACGGCGGTTCCCACCGGCCTCACGCCGCCACCCTTGCATGCAGCTCCTCATGGAGTGGGGACCCCCCAACCACGACGTTGTTTTCATGGCTGCCATGAAGAGTCGGGCGACCCCTGTGGAAGGGTCGTTCGGAAGAACAGAGAAAGGCAATGTCGGGGAGGATGAAGAAAGCAGAGACGGAGAGAGAGCAGGCTGCAGAGAAAGCCTTGCTCCTGCCTTTGCTCAGCCCCAGACGCTGCTCCCGTTGGAGCTGGGTGGGGCTCAGGGGGTCGAAGTTCAGCCTCTCTTTCCCCAAACGCAACCCACTGCGATCAAATTGACGCTGACCCACCGTCACACAGAGGACAACTGCCCCCCCCCCCCCCCCCTTGGTTCCTGACGACGCGCTCCATCTGTGCAGGAGCAGAAAGTTCCGTCTCCCTCCCCGGTGTCTTCACATGGCTGACCTGGAGGCTGGCCGTCCAGCAGAGTGCCCACCACGCCATCCGGGGTCATGACCCTCACAGGACTGGAAACTGCTGACGGCCAGGGACCCCGTAGAAGGGACCACGGAGCCCGGGGGACAGGGCGGCTAGGAGGTGGCTGCTAACTGCAAAGTCAGCCATCTGTGACGGTCTCAGGAACCCAGAGCGGAGACTACCCTGTCCACGAGGCTCACTGGGAGTCGGCATCGAGCCGAGGGCAGGGAGCCAAGGCCGAGGTGAACTGGCCTGTGGGCTCCCATGGCGACTCCTCTTCTGGGCATGGGAAGTCCGTCGTTCTCCCGCAGCCCTCTGGTAGCAACCCTTGTCCACAACAGAGTGAAACACTGCCGGTCGCATCCAGCCGCACCACTGTTCTGATGTCTGAGCCCATTGTTGGAGCCTTAAGGTAAAGTGACCAGGTTTTAACATGGGTACAGCAGGACACCATTGACGGAGGGTGGGGGTAGAAGGAGTATATTCTCTTCCTATTCACCCAACGTTCCCTAGCTTGTCACGCATTCTTTCCAAAAATCAGGACTTTTTTAAAACGCTGCGAGACTCGGGAAAAATTGTTTAAAATCGGGACTGTCCCACCAAAAGTGGGACGTCTGGTCACTTTACCTTAAGGTAAACTGCCCCCTGGACTTTTGATTCCTCCTCTAGGACACAGAACAAAAAAATGTAGACATAGAGACTTTTACGAATGCTGGGAAAGCTAATGAGCATATTCACGAGAAGGCTGCCACTCTAACCTGTGAGCACACGTGTGACACAGCAAAGTGCCGTCCCGGCCATGTCATCTTCATGACTGCTTGTCTGCCGGAATCCACCGCGTGGCTTCTAGCTCACCGAGTGTGGCGGTTACATCATCTCCTGTCAACTTGCCAAGGGGGGGAGTCCAGCTGGTCAATCAGACCTCATTCGGAGGCGCCCCGGGGAGAAATAGCCCGCTGGAGGGCAGGTACGCTCACAAGCCACATGGAGACCCCTGCTGAAGCCAGAGCCCTGGAGCTGGAGGAGCCGCGTGGAGACGCAGGCCAGCGCTGAGATGCTCCCACAGCCACTGCAAGCGCAAGACTTCCCACCCACTGGCCCGGGACCTCCCTGCATTCGGCGTCATCACCTGTGTTGCGGGAGCCTGGAGAGGAAATCAGAGACTGGCGTCGGACGTATGGGCTGATGTTGGACGTGGACTTGAGCTGGCCTGGGCTGTTTTCTTCATATACAATGACTCTTGGATATAAAGCTCTCTCTTACACACATGCGAGTGTCTATGATCTTGTTTCTCTACTCCACCCGGACTAACACACTGGGGTTTCCTTCATCGTGCTGATGTCCTGCCTGCGCCAAGCACAGCCCAAGCTTGGTCTTGCCCAGGTCCGCGAGCAGAGATCTCCCCACTCCCCACCTGGTTCCCGTAGGGCATCAGTCCAGCTGTATTTCCTCTAAGACCGATGTGTCCGTTCTGTTTGAAGTCCATGGTGTAGTCAAGAGTCCTTAACCACCCCGCAACCCAGATGCATCAATTCTCCTGTCTCCCTTCGCCCTTGTCCAGTCTCTGCATGTATGCCACGCGGGTGAAAAGACCAGGCACATGCCAGGCCTCAAAGTGACATCCTGGCTTTTTAGACGTGAGCGAGTTCGTTTGCACGTCTGCCCAGCACGGCGTGTCATTGGCTCGTTCTGACGGACGCTTCCTTGTGGACTCCACACGTGTGGACTCCACACACGTGGACTCCACACACGTGGACTCACACACTTGTGGACTCACACACTCGTGGACTCCAGCACGTGCCAGGTGTTGGGTCAATGCGCAGACACAAATTTCAAGATGCAAACTGATAGAAGGGCGAGTCAAAAAAGAACCTCGATGAATCCAAAGTATCAAAATGGGAAGCTTTTGTTCAGTAACATTTCCTCTGTCTAGGTCTACGCAACTCAGAAAACACTGTTTCCATCTCTCCAGCCCTTCCCCGACTTCCAGTAGAGACTTGCCCCCACTGGGTTTCCAAGACTTCACATCTCGATCGATCAGAGGGACAGCGTCCTCTTTCTCCAACGGAGCAGCAACAAAAACCCCTGGTGGCTGGATAAATGTCCTGGGTGGGCCGCATGTGGCCCAAAACGTCCTTGGTGGGCCAGATGTGGCCCACGGGCCGTAGTTTGAAGATGCCTCAGCTGTGCATTCGAACTGCTGACCACGGGGTTGGCAGTTCCACAGACAGCCCCTCAAGGCCACCAGGGGTGTTGAGTCAGAAATCACCTGGGTGGTGAGTTTGAGGTCCTGTTTTTCCAAACCTCTCCCTAGAGAATGGTGTGTTCTTCAATGTCTGCCACGTCTGAACAGCAATGGTGTCGTCCTTGAAGAGCTCCCCTCATGTGTCTTCACTGTCCTTGGAGTTAGGGGACAAAGAGAAGTCTGGAGGGGCAGGGGCAGGGCTGTGGAGGGAAGAGAGAGAGGAGAGGAACTGCTCAATGCCAAATTCGTGGCTCTTTTCTCAGTAGCACAGCTTCTGCTTTTCCTGAACTTCTTCAGAATAAGCCCGCCTGACTGCTGTGTGCCCTGTGAGAAAACCTATTGAACAATCCCTTGAGAATCCCCCACACCAGTTTGCATAACCATCTGCGCCGACCCCTCTGCCTTCAGTGTCACGGGGTCAGCAGATCTCCTGGAAAACCACTGTTTTCATTAGGCCTTGCTGGGACGGCGACAGCGGTGTCCTAACCAGACGAAGACAAGCAAATCGCAGAGAGAATCTGGCCGCGGCCATCCTCGGGACGCAAAAGACATGTGGAGACACATTTTGTCCGACCAGTCCCGCCCGTGAATGAAGGACCCCAGCAAGCATTCGCTTCCATGAGCAGCTCCACGGAGATAGAAGAACGAGGCGGTGTAAGGTCTCTCAAGATGGGATAGATACCTCAGACATTGGCTCCCCAGGAGAAAGAATTCAAGCTGAAGCCTGGTTTGTGATCCAAACGAGTTTTATGAAGGTAAAAAGAAGCTTCACGTTCACACAGGCACCCACAAGATCCCTCACCCCGTCTGCGGGCCAGGAAACTGTGAGAGAGAGTGAAAGAGAGAGAGAGGGAGAGAGAAGAGAGAGAGGCGGCCAACATCGCAGGCCAGTCTGTGCTACATTTTAGAGCAGCCGCTGGAAAAAGGGCTTTTTGCAGCCAAACCCTGGGCGTTTTTAATTTTTCCTTAGGGAGGTATGGGTGACGACCCTGATCGACCCCATTGGCTGAATTGAATTCACCTGGCTAGCCTAGGCGAGTCAATCCAGCTGCAACATCGCTGGCCGGAAACCTGGACCTTTGAACATGCGCAGTGAGCCATCCTTTGCTGACCGATAACTTGATATTTTAAGCATAATGCATAATGGACCCCCTTTCCCTACACATTCTGTGGTGCCCCGCTGTTGCTGCACCTCGCTCTGAAAAGGATCTCAGGAGAAGGTCGTGGCTAGAGGGAGAAGAAAAAGAAATGTAGAACATAACTCAAATTCTTTTTAAAAACTTTTTTTTATTTTAGGCATCACTGCCCTGGTGGTGGGAGTAGGAGGCCCAGCCTCTGCTCCTGTGGAGCTGGAATTGAACCTCCATCCCAGTGGGCTGCAGTCCTGCGCACAACTACGACGCCACTGGGGCTCAGCCCCATAACTCAAATTCTTTTTTTTTTTTTAACTCAAATTCTTTTTTTTTTTTTTTTTTAAGGCATCACTGCCCTCAGGTGGTGGGAGTAGGAGGCCCAGCCTTTGCTCCTGGGAGCCGGAATTGAACCTCTATCCCAGTGGGCCGCAGTCCCGCGCACAACCACTACGCCACCGGGGCTCAGCCTTAACTCAAATTCTTAAGAGACCAGGCTAACTGGTCTTTTTTTCTTTTTTCTTTTTTTTTTGGCATCACTGCTCTCCAGTGGTGGGAGTAGGAGGCCCAGCCCCACTGCTGGAATTGAACCTCCGTCCCAGTGGGCCGCAGTCCCGTGCACAACCACTACGCCACCGGGGCTCAGCCAAAGCAAAGGGTTTTTTTTTGTTTTTTGTTTTTTTAGTTTTGACTGGTCATTTAGAGACTGGTGAGACATGCCCCAAGCGAGGGTCCCACTGTCACCTTCAGGTCTGGAACCAAACTGGCCTCTACCTAACCGACCATGAAGAACATAGGAGCAGCACCTGGCCACGGACAAGTCAGCGTGTGAGACTGCAAACGCGGGAGGGAGGGAAGGGTTAAGTTCCTAGATTTTTTCATCTAGACCCAATAATCACGTGCTGTGTAAACTTCACCTAAATCACAAGAAAACATTTTTAAAAGTTTAAAAAAAAAAAAAAACTAAACTAAGCATGTTTTGCTTGGAATAGGCCTGTGTGTATATGCACCGACACCCCGGTCACGGCACTTTTAACCAGCCCTGGGCAGGTGCTCGGCAGGCAGTGGTCCCAGTCTGGGGCAGAGGATTCCGGTGCTCAGAAGAAATGCCTGGAGATCCACTTCCTTAAAATCAGCCACTGGGAACTCCACGGAGCAGTTTCAACACCCCGGGGCAATTGTTCAGGTTGGCTTTCCAGTTTGACAGGTGAGAAGTGGACTCCCCCCTGCCTCCCCGATCAATACAGAAGGTCTAGTCCCAATGTAACTACTGACACAACGTATGTATGTATGTATGTATGTATGTATGTATGTATGTATACATTATGATGAGTGCTGTATGAGTCCCCAATAAAATGAATTAATTAAAAAAAAAAAAAAAAAGGTCTAGTCCCATCTGACTATTGTGGCCTCTCAGCACACGCCCCCTCTCCCGCCCCCCACCTCCCTGTACCCTCCCTCTGTGCCCACCTCTTCTCCATGGCGGGGCAGGGTCCCGCAGCTTGAGCAGGACAGCAGCCCCTCACGTAAGAGATGCTTCATTTCCTGGGTTCTGGGTCTCTGAGCCCGGGATCGTAAATTCACAACTTTGACTGTAAATTACCAGCTGAATCTGGGTGGCCTGGGGTCCCCAGAAAAAATGGACCAGACTCAACTGGAGAAGTCAGTGCAGACAGCTGCTCTCTGAGTTGCATGGCAGTCCCTGAGGACTGAGGGCCAGTGAGGGGGTTCTGGGGGGCAACTTGGAGAAAGGTGGAGGAGGAAAAACAAAAACAAAATTGTCAGACCCTGAATGAATCCAGGAATCCTCTACCCTGATCTCAAAAAAAAAAAAAAATGCAAGAGGAGCCAAGTGTCCAGACTTCTGTCAGCTCTGGGTCCCTGACCAGCCTCAAGGATGTCCAGGTGTCCCTTCAGCCGCCCATGCTTGGTGACAGCAAAAGCAAATGTGGACGCTGAGGAGAGGGGAGGGGACACTAAGTGGGACCGACAGCACTTAATCTTGGAGGAGAAAAATTGCCTGCCCTGGACAGAACCTCACCCAGAAGGCGCTGTGGCCCCTTCATAACTCAAGTCCACACTTAATTAAAAGGGGGAGCATCTTGGACTCGGTCCAACTGGCGCGGATTCCATCCTCATCCTTCAGGCTGATATTTGTCCATTTGTCTCCCATCGATAGACACGGGAAAAATTCCAAAGGTGGGGAAAAATAATTTATCTCCTCTCAGACAGGACCCATCCTTGGGCTGGGGGCTTTGAAAGCTCCAGGCACCAGGGGAAGAAGCCAGACAGGACCCGGCTAACTTTGCATTTACAGGTAGAGGCTCCTGAGAGGCTGAAGCAGCCGGCTGGAAAAGCTAAGGTCATCAGTGACTTCCTCCCTCTCTTGGGAGGTCTGCTGGAGGCATAGTGGGCAATCCGCTTAGCTGTGAACTGCAAGGTTAGTGGTTGAAGACCACCAGACAACCTCCCCAGGGGAGAAGCTCAAAGGACGCATGGCCTTGGGTAAATCTGCTGCCCAGGATCTCTTTCAGGGGCTCCTACTCCCACCAGGGCAGTGATGCCACACACACACACACACACACACACAAAGATCTCTTTCAGGGGTTGCAAAGCAAGCATGCGACTTGGAGAACTAGGTGCCTCTGATCCAGGCCGTGATCTTTGCCACTGTCTCCCACGTCTGTGCACGTGAAAGGGGGAGCGTGGAAGAAGGGAGGCCAAGGAGAATGGACACGTTGGAATGATGGCGCTGCCGAAGTCTTGAAAGCAGCGTGGACCGCCGAAAGAACAAACAGATCTGTCTGGGAAGAAGTCTGGCTGAATGCTCCTTAGAGGCCAGGGTGGCGGGAGGTCATCTCCCACACTGTGGACATGCCCAAGAGCAGTCCCTGAAGAAGGACATGGTGCTGGGCCAGCAGAGGGCAGAGAACAAGAGGGAGGCCCTCGAGTTAGACTGGCACCATGGCTGCCTCAACGGGCTCAAACGTAAGCACGGTTGTGAAGATGGGGCGGGGCTGGGCAGTGTTTCCCTCGTTTGGTTGTCCTCTGAGTCCCTCCGGATCAGAATGCACTCACTAGCCCCTGACGGACGACAGCCACCACCCCGTTGGCGCGCCCCTGCACCCGTTGCTGGAATAGCATCAGCAACAATTGCCTGCATCTGGTGGCAAGGGCACTGTTCTACAATGCGCACCTTCTGCTGGGTCACCTTTCTTTGAAATACGGTTACGAACACGGATCTCCTCCGGTCCGTTGGCCAGGTCGCCGTCATCCAAGTTTCCAGACTGGGCAAAGAGGGAGGCCCTTGACCAGCAGGATGGACACAGCGTCCCGGACAGAGACTCCCACCTGAGAGCGAGTGTGAGGGCGGGTGGGGCTGCCTTCTGCGGTTGCTCTCAGGGCCGCTCTGTGTGGGGACCCACCGGATGGAACCCGGCGACACCCACTTTTCCCTGGTCTCTCTTCTCCCCACAGTGGACCCCGCCTTTCTTCCTGGGACAAGACCCCCAGTGTGGTTTCTGGTTCGTGGCCTTCGGGTGGGTAGACGGCTTGAGTCACCTCTGCGGTTCCTTAAGAAAGGAGGGCAGGCTGGTTCTGTTTTGTTTAAACACATGAAAGGGAAAAAAAAATAATGCTCCTCATCAGCCTTCTGACGGTTCCTACGACAGTTCTGAAAAAAGTGACCCGCCAGGAGAAATCCTAAAATCAGCCTCTCCCAGGGGTAAAGGAGCCCTGTCTGTCCCTGTGTTCATGAGATCTGGGGAGGACAAACCTCCCTCCGCCGATTCCTGATGTTCAGCCCTGTCCCTTGCAGAAGACCCCTCAAGAGTGGGGAGGGGGTGACCCTCTCCTCCTGTCTCCCCTCAGGCTCCTGATGACACCCCACTCCCACACCACCCAGGGAAAGGAAGGTCTGGCCTCCACCCAGCACCCCTCTTTAGGCCTTTTCTCCAGAGACTTCTCCCCTCCGCAAGCCCCGGCTGGAGTTGAGCACCGAAGCAGCGTAGCACCGTGGCGGGTCTCATCCTCTTAATCGCAATAAGCTCCCAGATGGAAGATAAGCCCCCTTTTCTGTTGGGTCCCCAGAGAGGTCTCAAGTTAAGAAGAAGGTGGATAGGAACAAGAAAACCAGTTGCCACACTTCACCCCAAAGGACACTGTTGCCCACGTGTTGTCTTTCCAACCACTTGTTAGGCAATAATATTCTGATAAGGTACTCATAAAGAAGTCCACAGTAAAAGACCTTAAGGCAGTGGGTCCTAGGCTTTGGGACGTGGGGAAGGGGTCAGAAACCTGCTGCGTGGTGACTGCGACGAAGGCTAGGACTCTGGCCTCAGGAACATCCCCTCACTCGTGCGGACTCCGCTACCCGAGGCTGCTGGAGCAGTGTTTGCTTGTTCATCCGTTCTGGGGCTCTGGGGAAGAAGCTGTTCCAGACCTCCCTCCTCGCTTCAGGGGACAGCCAGCAACCCCGGGCCTTCCAATCTCGATCCTGGCTTCACACGGCTGCTTTGCCTCTATGACGTCATTCTGTGTCTCCTCTCCTCTCTTATTAGAACAGCACTCACATTGGATTAGGACCTGCCCCGCTCCGCTGTGACTCCATGTGAAGGATAACTTCTGCCCCTCTTACCAGGGGTCAGGACTTCCACGCAGCTTTCAGGGCACACGGCTGGAGCCCTGGGGGTCTGGAGATGGTGTGTCGGGCTGCCATCTGCCAGGTGGGCAGTTCGAAACCACCAGCTGCTCCTCAGGAAACAGGCAGGGTTTTCTGCCCCCAGAAACAGTTATAGTCTCAGAAACTCACTGGGGCAGTTCGATCCTGTCCTGTGGGATGGCTATGAGGGGGCATCGACTGGATGGCAGTGAGGGAGTCTAAGGGACACAATTTCATCACCCGCACACACACACACCCCGAGGAAGACAGTTCAGGGGGTGGACCACCATGAACCCTGATGGCCGAGCCCCTCGAGTGACAGGGCAGCAGCAGGAAGTGAGAAGAAGAGGCACGGGCCCCCTACTAGGGGAAGGGGGGTTCACTGAGCATCCTGCCGACATCACCTCCTCACCCTGCCCTTGGGTTCATAGCCACCGGGGGCAGTCCCCGCCGCTGAGAGACACCAACACACAGCCTGGTTCTGTCATCTATCTGGCCTTGCTGCAAAGTCTCCCTGGATCACCCTCTGCATCCATCCTTGACGATCTGGGCCCTTCAGAGTTTTTTCCCAGGCTCAGAGGAAGCCAGGCCTTTCCTTCACCCCTCAGTCAGGCTAGGAGGCACAGGTCTCCCACCAAATGGCTCCACCAACCCAAGCCCAGAGTCCCCTTTGTCAAGGGACCCGAATGAAGCAGAGTCCCCTCCCTGCTGTTCTCAGCCCACTGGATGCTCCCGCTGCCCCAGCAAACCGGGGGCTGCCTTTGTGGGAACATTTGCATATCTAAACTCCACCTTCACACGTTATAACTCATACTCCCAGGAAATGGGCTTGGCTCCAGACCCAGGAGGAGGAATTTTTCTTGCCAGCTAGTGGTCCGGTGCCACCCCCACCCATCCCCCACCCCCCACCATGTGGAGTGAGGCTGTGGGGAAGCTGTGGGTGTCCGTCCGTGCGTCCAGGACGGCGCTGTGAGCGTCCTTCATCTCGGCTGTCCTGGGTCTGTGTTTGCGCGGACTGCACAGCCTCCGCCTGGCCTGCCGAGTTCTCTCAAAGTCCACTCTGTGTGGTTGGTATGGATCTCTGGGGCCGACATGTGTCTACGAGCGAGGACGTGCTGAACATCTCCTGGCCGCCATGTCCTCACGTGCAAAGCGGAGATTGGCATCACTCACCTCTAGGGGTGAAACGGTGGGGAAACGGCAGGACTTGAGCATCAGCAAGCACTTACGAGGTATGGGACCCGATGTCCACTTGGCAAAGGCTGGTCATTAGGCTATGATTCCAACCGAACCCAGCTCACTGCCATGGAGTTGATTCTGACTCAGTCGTATCCCGATAGCACAGGGTAGAGTGCTCCTGTGAGTGTCCCAAACGGCCACTCTTCATGGGAGTAGGAAGTCCCGTCTTTCTCCTGTAGTTTCTAAAGATTCGCCTTGCATATTCCAGCCCCACACTTGGCCAGCGCAGTGCAGTGCAGGACAGAGGTCCCAGGGATCCTCTGGATTCCAGGGCATATCTGCAGTGTCCCCACCTCAACTTGGAGAGACTCCAGGGTCCAGAAGGCACCGGATCCCCTTGGAGATGCCCCTGCTGTGCACGTGCACGTGTTGGTGTTGAGTCAGTGCGGCATGCAGAGAAGGGCAGGCAGGGGTTGAAAGAGGAGGTGGGGGAGGTGGGGAGGCTGGCAATGACATCGCCTGCAGGCTGAGCTAGGGGCTGAGGAGGGACCAGGCCAAAGACCTACTTTCCAAGGAGCCAGGAGCCCTCCAGGGACTCTCGGACACAAACAGGAAGTCCAGAGCCCAGAGCCAGAGTGACACCCGAGAGTACCCCTGCCAGGGTCCCGGGCATGGAGACGCTCCGTTAGCACCACCTTGTAGAAGAATCCTCTGATCTCCTGCCCCACTAGTCTTGGCCCCAGGCCACGTGCTCCTCCCAGAAGAGCAGGTTGCACTCAGCCCCAAGCTGCCATTTGTTTAGACTTGTCTCCCCTTCCCTGGGCAGGATTTCCTTTCACTGAGGCTCCATTAGTATGGTCTCCGTCTAGTCTCTTCGCTGACCAGACAGGTCCTGGGACCCTCATAAACATGAAGCAGGTTCAGGGGAGGGCTTCACAGAGCCAAATGAGACCTCCTCCTGGGCCCTGGCCTTGAACAGCTCTGCATTCGCAGGATCAGCTAAATGGAAGACCTTCTCCCAGGCGAGCTAGGCCGGAACCCTGGGAGGGCCTTACCTCGCTGGCAGGCTATCCCAGAAGGGTTCCTGGAGGAGAGGGGCACTGGCCATGAATCTTAAAGAACATCTCAGCAGAGAAAAGAGATGGAAGTGTATTACCACTTGATCAAAATGATGTCCCAGAGTAAACCCTACACAGATGGCAAAGATTTGATGTTCCGACCTAGTTCTCATCAGACTTCTGACCCTGGCCAGCTGAAGGACCTTGGACCGATCGTTTCCTCCTCTGTCTCCTTTGCCAAGTGGCAGTGTTGGATGTGGTGAACTTGGAAAGTACTCTGCTGGCCTGAGGCCTTGGCGGGTTCGTTTCTGCGTCAATCTCACAGGGTCAGGAAGCAGAATCAGGCTCTCCACATAAGCTTGCAGTCTGTAGAGCCAGGGAATTCTCTTAAGGGGAAAACCCCCAGCTGCAGCCCCCGCAGCTCAGCTCTCATCAGACATCTGTCTCCGTCACAGCTGCTTGCCTGGCACCTAACTCTGCATCTGCCACTGGGGATGTTTACTGAATGAAGAGATGAATTGAAAGAGATGCCAGAGGCCGGTGACTGGCTCTTGGGGGCTTTGCCGCACTAACACTCCATGTTTGATCTCGCGATAAGAGGGCGGTTGGCGGCGGAGCAGGAGCTGCGCTTTCAGAAATTACCCGTCTTGGGACCTCTGGTTTCTGCTGCCTTCAGTAGAAAGTGGGTCACAAAACAGCTCGGCAGCACATAGACCCTGGAGGGGAAGCCTGGATCTGGGGCCAGCTTACAGTGACTGGGCGCCTACGGTGGGGTGGGTCAGGTGTTGTCACGTGACGACTCTATTCATTCTCCCCCACCCCCACCCCACCCCGCGAGCCCTGCGAGGCCTATACAGGAGGCCTATACAGGACGGGGTTGGTAGGGGGTGGAATTTGGGTTCGTAAATCCCAGCTGTGCCTGGGTAACTCACTGGACGTTTCTGGACCTTCTTTTTAAACTGTGACATAAAAACAATAGCCGCACTCCGTCGAGCTATGGGAACGGAAAGAGCACGAGGAAGCGGGGCGCTTCACAAATGCTAGTTTTTATGGTTTCTCCTGGGCACACTGGCCCGCACGCCTTCCCCAGGGCGCACTCACAGCCGTTCACACTCCCACATACACGCCGATGGAGGGGGCGGAAGACGCCAGCCGCAGGCGCTCACAGCTCCTCAGACCCCCGGCGGCCGCCTCGCGGGGTCCTCGGCTTAGCTCTCGTGCTCGCTGCTCTTTATGAATGAACGGCGGCCGGAGGAGTTTATTTTTTTATGAATGGGAGCTCGAGCGGTGAATGAAGCCCGGAGCCAGCCCCTGCCTCTCCATTGGCCGCCGCGGCTGGGAAACTCCGCCCCCCGCCTCTCCCGTGCGAGGCTTCTGATTGGCTGGCGTGCCGGCCCTGGGGTTTCATTCACAAAAGTCAATGAAACAAAGGGAACGGCCGGGGTGGAGGGGGAGGCTCCGAGGCCCGGCGCAGGAAACGCACCAATCAGCTGCTCCCCGGGGCTCACAACTGTCTGCGACGCCCGGAAAACTCGCGGGTGCACGGGGACTGGGGCCCGGCCGCCTTGCTCCGGCCTAGCCCCGCGGCCCTCCGAGCGGCCCGGGGCGCGCTCGGAGCCCCCAGCGGCTCCTGCTCCGCCGGCCCAGCCCCAGGTGAAGCTGTGGGAGGGGAGGGAGGGCGCGGAGCTGCGGTCCCCGCCACGTCCATCCCGCCGGCCACCCTCTCCCCCGCCCCCGCAGAGCTCCGGGCGGGGGTGGGCGGCGCGGGGTTCGCGAGTGGAGGGGGCGCTGAGTTCGGGGCGTGCGGCTCATGAGCGCCCGGGCCGCGGCTCTGCGCGCGCGCGCACACACATACACACACACACACACACACACACACACTCACATACACACAGGCGCGCGCGCGCTCGTGTCTTATGTAACAGAGCCGGGCCGAGCGGGGCTGGAGGACGCCACCGAAGGCGCGCTCAGCTCCCGGAGCAGGTGGGACCTTGTTTGGCGGGAGGGTTCTGGTGGCGCGCCGGGAGAAAGCCTCTCCGGTTCCCAAGCGAGTCCGCGAAGTTTGCCCTGGGCCGGCCCCTCCCCGCCCCGATCTCCCGCCCAGACTGTGTGCGAACGCAGCCCACCCCCACCCTCAGGTCTCTGCCCCCGCGCGGGGCCCCGGCCGCGGCCGGAGGGAGCGGCCGGATGGAGCGGAGGATGAAAGGCGGATACTTGGACCAGCAAGTGCCCTACACCTTCTGCAGCGTGAGCGCCGCGCGGCCTCCGCCCCGCCCCCCCGGCCCCCGCGGGGTCCCTGCTGCCCGGCCCTTGGGTCACCGGGGGACCCCAGCCCCGCCCCGCAGACAGGCGGCCTCCGGGTGACTCGGGGCGTTCTCCCGCGTCCCACAGAAATCGTCCGGAAATGGGAGCCTGCGCGAAGCGCTGATGGTCCCGCAGGGGAAGCTCATGGACCCCGGGTCCCTGCCGCCCCCCGACTCCGAAGGTAAAGAACGTGGCCGACGAATCAACACCCCTGGCCCCACATGCACCCCGGGGGGGGGGGTAGGGCTGAACCTGGAGTCCCTTTCCCGTTCGCCCAAAGACTTGCCGCCTGAGGGACGACGTTTGACGTCGGTCTTTCTTCTCAGCCCCGAGCCCCAAGCAGGGTGGCGGGACCGGCCTCCTGGGCACCCCACCCTTCGCCCCGTCCCCTCCCCCTCACCTCCTCCAATTCCACTCCACCCCGCAGACCTCTTCCAGGACCTCAGCCACTTCCAGGAGACGTGGCTCTCCGAAGGTGAGTAGCTTTGTGACATTTTCTTGCGTTTGGTCCGAGGAGGCGCTGGCTGCGTGTCTGGCCCTGCTGCCCATCTGCTTCCTCTCCTCCGTGGGCGATTTCAGGGGGGTCCCCGAGGACCCCTCTCCACTCCCCTGTGCCTCCGCTCTCCTTAGTGCCCTGGGTGGACACATAGATTGATATTTATCTTCTCTACCCTGAGCCAGGCTTGTGTAACTAGGCCTGGGGATGAATCGAACCATTGTGTGGGGTATTTGCTTATTTGAATGGAACTTGGCCCCAGGCCCGTTTTCCTGGTTGAAATTTTCATTTGCAAAGTTTGTTTGGCAGGAGCTGCCTGGCAGAGGTGTGTGTTAGATGTTGGGAGGGGAGGGGACCCCCAACCCCCCCACCCCCGGACGTGGGGGAAAGATGCGACTGGAGCAATTAATTTGTTACCTATCTTCTTCGGGAGTTGCCAAAACACCGATTCCCACCAAACCCTCCCACCTGGCTTCCCACACCTCCAACCCCCAGTGCCAGTGCAGACCGATTTAAGGTCAGGAGCCCAAAGAACAGCAAAAATTTAAATACTTCTTTTCTGATGCACTTCGGCTGTGAAGCTCAGTGCCCCTCCACAAATAGCCTTGATTGTGATTCTAATGGAAACACCTTCACGGTCCACTCCTCCTTTCTGTCTGCTGGGGGTGAGCCCCTGACCTGCTGGGGGGCAGTTGGTGACTGGGTCTTGTCTGGGCGGGGCAGCGCATTTCCTGTGGGGTCTCCTAGTTGGATTCTTCGGTGTGTGTTGGTGGAGCGGCAGAGGGTCTTCTTATCTGGAAGGAAAGAGTTCACACTCCCGTCCTCGGACCTCTTTGTCGCAAACCTGGGAAAACCAAGACACAAACCCATGTGGGGCACCTTTTCTCTTCCTCAAGCTCTCGTCACCCCTTCACCTGGGGAACTCGCTCTGGGGATTGCTTTAAGCTCAAGCCCAGCTCCTCCTCAGGACCCTGTTAGCAGGGTGGGGTAGAAGGAATAGACACGTGGCGGAGACCCTTGTCTTGATGACTATAGCGTCCCAGAAATCTGTGTGAAGAATAACTCTTGTGCCTAACAGATGTGTTTTAAGATGAATGGCTGACCAACCGGGTGGGTGCTGGAGGGATGGTGGGCTCTGTGCAGCTCGCCCCCAGTTCTGCCCACCCAGGGTGCCCTGCTCTGAATTGCAGGCGGAGCCATGCCCGCTCACTCGCCCAGGCTCCAAGGTTCCGGAGGTGCCAAGACACCCAGGTGTCAGTTTCCCTGCTCCCTCAAAGACTTCCTTTCCCAGCCCTGCTCCCTGCCTGGAGCACCAGGCTGTGTCAGCTGTTGGCCGGCGCTGCCCGCTCCCCCCCGCCCCCCCCCCCCCCGGGGGCAGCCCCGGGGCTGGGAGCTGGGCCGGCGCAGAGGTTGGCATTTTAGCAGCAGCTGGACTGTCGGTATTGGCTTATGGCAAGGGAGGGGAACGAAAATGCCCTCATCTCTTCTACTTTGGAAGCCCCACCCCCTGGGGCGGGGGGGGGGGGTTGTCTAGAGACTGTCCTTGTGTCTGTCTGTTTCTGTGAGTGCAAAGGAGCTGGTGTGACAGCTGCTGCCCTGGGAGTCCCTGTACATTTAAATCCAGTGGGTAGGGAGGAGGGGGTGGGGATGGCAAGGCATTAGGTGGTTGTGTGTGTGTGTGTGTGTGTGTGTGTGTGTGCTGGAGCCTCCTTGGTTCCTTCTGCTTCCTTCCTTTGGAGGGAGCTGCTCCTGGGTTCCCAGCTGGCGATGGCTGGCCAGGCCTGAGGGGGGCATGCTGAGGCCGCTGCCTCTCTCTCGCTCCCTCTGCGGAGACAGATGCAGCTGCCAGGGCCATGTCCCCCTGCACCATCCCAGAACCACCCCAGCCTCCTACCTTGCCTCTTCCCACCAGGTCAGTGACCCTTGCGACCCAGAGGGGTGGCAGGGAGGGACTGGATCCTTGGGAAAGTTGCCAGTGGTGAGGTAATCGGGTGGAACGAACGGGGGGGGCTGCAGCCCAGCCTCCCTCCCAAAGCTTGGTTTCTCCCGATAGCCCCCGAGAAGCTGGTCTGCCCCAGTTCAGAGAGGAGCGGTGGGTGGGTCCTAGCAGGGTAGGCGATTCTGTTGGGGATCCAGATGGCTGATGCGGGGTCCGGGCTAGAGAGGTGTGTACATGCATGGCTGTGGTTCCCGGGCCGGTGCTTTGGGGGTGATGGGCTGGGGCTCAGTAGAGGTGGCGCAGACACTTTGGGGGTTGGGTTTTTTCTAGAGAGAGGAGAAAGAGGTGAGCCAGCAGGGCACGGCTGACTCCGGGTGTCTGGGGCCTGTGGAGAGGCTGGAGAAAGGACCGGGCTGACGCAAACAGACAGACAGATGCAGGCTCAGACAGGCTGGGCCCACACTGCGGAAGGTCGTGGTGGTGGCTAAAGTGCTGGTTGGGGCCGGGGGTTCCTCTCAAGGCTGCTTAGGCGCCCGTGAGGGCAATGACTTTGGGGATCATGTGGTAGTAAGAGCTACGAGTGTCCTTTGTGTGAGGCTGAGGCTCGTAACCAGGAGTTTCTAGATTCCCAGAGGCTGGAGGGGGGGACGGGACAGTAGGGGTGCGGTTTGCAGGGGCCCTTGAAGCCTCTGTGCTGCAGGTGAAGCCCCTGAAGCACCCCACGCCCAGGTTCATGCCCTTCCCTCGGAAAGGGCTGGGTCTGTACTCCCCCCAAAGGGTGAGAATCACCCCCTCAACCCCTTCCCCACCTCCACGCATTCCTGTTCTCTTGTTGATTGTCTCTTCCTATTTGCGTATTCAAGAGTGCAGACAGGGTTCATGGGTGTGTATGTGGGGGGGGGGGGCTGTTGTCACCTGTTTGCTGTCAGTTCACCCCCAGAGGGAATCCCGGGATGTGTGAATCCCAGTGGGTGCAGCCTGTTGGTGGGGAGAGATGGGGTTAATCCCCTCCACCAGGTTTTTCTAGGTACAGTGCCGCTTTCTGCCGCCTCTCCTTCCAGAAGGCTCCTGGGGACCAATGTCCCCCGCCATAGATGGAAAACTGGTTTCTTCCAGGATGGAGGTTGCCAAGGAGGGGGCAGGGAGAAGGGTGAGAGACAAGGCGGTGGCCACAGACAAGGCGGTGGCCACACACAATGGAGCAGAAGGTTCCAAGAACGCCTCTCTCCCTCCCCCTACCCATGGACAACCTTGAGAAGTCCCCCTTGCTAATGGCTGGCCCCTAGGAAGGAGAAAGGTGACCAGGGCTGTTTGGTGTTGGTAGCTGGCCTCTGGTGGGTGGGCCTGGTCGGTTGACTGATCTAAGCTCCCAATTCTTCCATGGTCCTGTTGGGTGGCCCCCGTGCCCCTCTCCTCTGACCATATGAGGAACGAACGTGCCTCGAAACTCACTGTCTCTGGGCATCCTGCTGGCACTCCTCACCTGCCATCTCCCCAGTGGCTCCCCGTTAGTGCCAAGGCTCAAGCCAGGGAGAGTCGCCCAGAACTCAGCCAAGTCAACAAATAAACAGAGTGGGTACACTCAAGACCAAACATGGTCACTGAGAAGCTGCCTGCTCTCCAGGAATGCACCGCTCGCCCTGCGTTCCTGTTCCGATTTCTGTGCTTGGCGGTTTCCATGCTTGTCGGCAGCCTCTGGGCACGGAAGGCTCGCTCTGGTCCTGCTTCTTGTGGGAGGAGCTGAGTGGGGACCAGGCTTTGTGCCATGGCCCATTTTTGACCCAGCTGATCCCTCTCGGGCTCTGAGGAGAGTGGTGTCACCTCTTCGCACGTGAAGGTCGAGGGGAAGTGGCTTTCGCTGGGGACTTCTGAGGGAGGGGGGTTCTGGTCAGGCCTGCAGGCCTGAGTGGGGAGGAGAAATGAGGTGACCTGGGGGGCTCTGCGCTTGGCTTGGGGTGTCATGTGAGCTGCCCCCAGCCCCTTACCTCAATGGAAACTGGCGGCTAATGAGGTCCCCAGGGGGGGCCAGCGTGCGTCAGCCTCTCCCTACTTCGGCACCGCTCCTGCCCTTGGGACCCTCCTTGCCTAGGTAACAGGGACGAGAGCAGTGCTCCCCCTGTTCACATCACCCCCTTCCCCGCCACTTTGGGGGTGCGCCTGCTTGATTCAGCAGAGGACATGGCAGGGATGATCCTGGGCCTCCCATCCTGGGGCAGCTTGGGCGGGTTTTAAGCCCCTCCCTTTACCCAGCATTCCCCAAACAAGCTTATGAAGGCCCCCGGAGTAATCGTTCAAAATGCCAGTGCCCGGTCCCAGCCCGGGCCGGTGGAATGCGGTGTCCAGAGACTAGCACGCGGAATCTGTGTCCGGGACCCTGGTTCTTTCCTCAGGCCCATTTGGGAGTTTCTGCTTTTGTGCCTTACTTGGGCGCCTGGAAAGCTGTGTGCTGGCTGTGTGTTCATGTTCCATTTTGCCCAGGGGCTTATCACGTCTTATGGGTTTCTTGGCTCATTCTAGAACTGGTTTGTGCTGACTTTTCCTGCGTTCTTGGGGGGGGGGGGCCGCTGGGACTGGGGGCTCCTGATTCTTAAACTCCCGGGGCCCTGCCACCATCGAAAAGTGCACAGCCGCAGACCAAGGCCTGTGACGTCAGCCCCCACTCAGGACAGCTGTGTGTCGGAGCGGGACCTGGGGTGTCTGGTCATCAGGGGACAATTGTTCAGAAATAGATCGCCCGGCCTTTCCTCTCAGGCACCTCTGGGTGCTCTGGAACCGCCAGACTTTCCGTTAACCACCGGGTCCTTTGTTCGCCCCACCCAGGGCCTCGTAGCTCTCGGAGCCTCTTTTTTCAAAGCACTTGACACCACCGATACTTCCAACCCGTCATGAAGAATCCCGCCAAGCGACGTGTCAGGCCCGCCGTGTCCGATGAAAGACATGTGCTTTTCCCAGAAAAGACTGGCCTGTTGTGTTGCCTGCTGGGTCGGGAAGGGGCAAGGGGGGGAAGGAAGGGCCGGGTTAGTTAGGAACTTGCTTTCTTCTGGTTCCAGGCTCACCATGCTGGCTCCTGCCAGGATGAGAACCAGAGGTGGTTACAGGTTTAGCCTCTTTTTTAAAAAGCACTCCAAACTCAACTGCCATCGAGTCGATGCCGACCCATTGCGACCCTAAAAGACAAGGCAGGACTGCCCCCGGTGAGGTTCCAGGACTGGAACTGTTTCCAGGAGTAGAAAAAACGGTCTTTATTCTCATCGTCATCCAGTAGCATCCTCTGGCCAGACGCTGCTCCCAGGGCTAGGCCTTCCAGAGGAGCCTGACCGGCAAACGCCTGCCTTCAGGGTCTTACTCTGGAGCACTCATGCAGTCAATGGATGTTTCAGTTCAGGCGGTGCCACGTGCGTGGGGGTGGGGGACAGAAAACAAAGCGAGCTGCAGGGGCGCGCACTTTGGTTTGTCTGACCCGAGAAAGCCTCTAAGGAGGCCACACGTCAGCTAAGACCTTGGTGGCCAGAAGGGGACCCCTCCCCCCCACCCAAAAAATAGAAAAGCAGGCAAAGCTCTTGGGAAGATGGAGGGCATAGCTGGAAGGCAAGGCAGGGGGGCATGCTGAAGACTAGGACGGAGACTGAGACCTGGGGCTGAAGGGGGACTGGGAGGGAGGGCGGGAGGTGGGAGGTGAGCCCTGCCAGATCCTGGCAGCTGCGGGGGGCAGGGGGGGGTAGGGAGGCTGGAGTTTGGATTCCATTCTAGTGAAGCAGGTGGCCCCCGGAGTGCTTTAAAACCAGAGAGGGGAGTGAACTTGATTTCTCTCTTTAAAAGATGGAGCTGACAGCTTTAAGAGGGGACCTGGGAAGTCCTACTAAAAGGCCGTGGCTGGACTCCCAAGTAAGACACCGTGGTGGCCAGGCCTGGAGTAGTCACAGTGGACTCAGGGCACGTGGTTGTCCAGGCCAGGGATCTGGAGGGAGGCAATGGAGCCATCGCCTCACCTTCACCAGCCATTTGAAAGCCCCCCCCCCCGTTGTCTTCTCTGGACGTCCCCATGGTCCCACCTGAGAGAGTCTCCCGGGAACCCGTGTTCCTTCAGCTGGGGGTTCTGTTCCTGTGGTCGCTCCATCAGCTGCTCTGTTCCTGGCATCTCAGGAAGTTCCTAGAGCTGTCTACCCTCCTTTCTGAGGCGGTCTTTATTCTTGAGAAAGAGACAAAGCTGGCCAAGAAGGTCAAAGTCTCAAGGGAGGTGCCTGGCCAGGTACCCACGAGGGAAACCTTACTCTTGCGCGCCCAGTATAAGAAGTTCTTGGGGCTGAGCCCCGGTGGCGTCGTGGTTGTGCGCGGGACTGCGGCCCACTGGGACGGAGGTTCAGTTCCAGCAGTGGGGCTGGGCCTCCTACTCCCACCACTGGAGAGCAGTGATGCCCACAAAAAAAAAAAAAAAAGAAGTTCTTGTTGGTTTTTTTTTTTTTTTTTTGGGTGGGAGGGCATCACTGCTCTCCGGCGGTGGGAGTAGGAGGCCCAGCCCCACTGCTGGAACTGAACCTCCGTCCCAGTGGGCCGCAGTCCCGCGCACAACCACGACGCCACTGGGGCTCAGCCAGGATAAGAAGTTCTTATCCTGGCTGAGCCCCGGTGGCGTAAGTGGTTGAGTGCGGGGCTGTGGCCCGCGGGCTTGGGGGTTCACATCCAGCGGCAGCTCTCAGGAGCAGCACTGGGCGGCGCCCATGACCACCAGAGGCAGTGATGCCCCCCCCCTAAAAAAAAGAAGTTCTTATGCAGAGAGGGGGTGTCTAGGTCAGAGTTCATGGGTGAGCTGCTGTTCTGTTAATCCCCCAAACCCAGGTCCACCCATCTGGCACTCAGAGTGCTCCTCAGACTTCCCAGAGCCCTCCCCTCTCCCAGGGGCTCCTCAAAGGGCCTGGGCACCAGGAACTCCCCTCCTGCCCCTCTGCCAGGGCCCTCTTCTTCACCTCCTTCCACCTCCCTCATCCCCGATCGTCCCCATCACTCCTTGCCCTGAAACCCTCTCACACCTCACATTCACCGGGAGGTTGTTGACGGTGCGTGTTCCTGGGTCCAGCCCAGACTCCACATTTCTCCATGTGACTCCCCACTCCCTAGACACTCAAAACTCCTGCCCATCCCAGATGTGAGTGCCGGGAGCTCTGTGGGGAGGGGCTATCTCCACGTCCAAAAAAGCGGAGGGAATAGAGACAGAGCAGACAGACCCTGGAATCTGCTCCGACAGGTTCTAGGAACAGGCAGGTTCTGTGCACCTTCCTTCCCTCCAGGGTCTCTGGTGGGTCCCGGGCGTGGAGGGCATTAGGATCTGGGGTGGAGCTGCCTCCAGACTATTGTCCCCTTCTGGGAGGGTGCTCATCTGCTGGTGTCAGTGGGGTCCCTCTGCAGGCTCCCCACCCCAGACTCGCCTCTGGCTTTTCTCTGCAGCTCAGGTACCAGACAGCGATGAGCAGTTCGTTCCAGATTTCCATTCAGAAAACTGTGAGTAGAGGCCCTGGGAGGGAGGAGGCGGGAGGACGAGGAGGAGGAGGGCAGGAAATGAGTCATGGGGCTGGAGAATCACGGGGATCCACTCCTGGCTCTCTCCTAAGGCAGAGTGCAGGGCAGGGCTCCCCGTAATTCTTTTGGACTCAAAGACCAAGGTAGCAACTGGGAGAGGGAACCCTTGGGTTCCAGTCTCAGACTTGCCCCATGCCGGCTGGCCGGGTGACCTAGCGCAGCCTTGTCTTAGCAAGGACGGCCCCGCTGCAAAAGTGGCCTCCCTGCCCCCAGGGGTGAGTTTGCTCCGGAGGAGACCCTTCACACCGTGGGGTGTCAGAGTGGGGTGCTGCCCCTGGCGGCTGCTGAGGAGAGGCCAGGGATGGCCAGACAGTATCTGGCCCTGATGTCAGGAGCGCCACCGCTAAAAACCCTGCTTTGCCCGCAAGTGCCTTCCCCCGGTGCAGTGGGCACAAAGCATCGCACACAGCACCCACCCAGCTCAGACCCAACCCTTGGCTGCTCCACCTGACGGGCGGAGCCAGCAGGGCCCACCGGCCGGGCGCTGTTCTTCACAGATAATTGGGAAGAGGCATCCGATGCCATCCAGCCAATAGCCAGTCTTCGCCAGAAGCAGAAAGATCCTGCCCGGCCCCAAATAAGAAAAACACTTCCCTCCCTGGGAAGGCTCCAGGCCACTCTGGAAAACCACGGGGCTCGGGCTCTCCCACAAAGAGGCTTTCTGGAAGCTGAGCCCCGGTGGCGCAGTGGTTGTGTGCAGGGCTGCGGCCCACAGGGTGGACGGTTCAAATCCAGCAGCAGCTCTCCAGGAGCAAGGCTGGGCTTCCTACTCCCACCAGGGCAGTGATGGGAGAGGGAAAAAAAAAAGTTGCTTTCTGGGTGTTGGTGATGCATCCAGCAGTGAACCTTCGCTAGCGTATTTGCTGTCTCAAAAAAACAAAAACAAAGGGACACTGCCATCGAGGCGAGGCCCACGCACGGTTAGGCTGACGTGTGCAGCTCGGCCGAATGTCAATGGCCACGGTGTTCTCAGACCTGTCTGGCCCTCAGCCGTCGAGTCGCTCAGTAAAAACACACGGCCAGTCTGACCCACGGCGACCCTCGAGGCCAGGCGGCCTGCCCCTGTGGGTCTCCGCGAGGGTGGTGTGTTACCCAAAGAGAAGGCCGCCCCTTTCTCCCAGGCGGGGCTGGTGGGGTGGCATGGCTGACCTTGTGTATGTACGGTGAGCCATCCGACTCCCTCGGTGGCCAGCCTCCAACACCTCAGCTGGTACCTACCCCAAAGGTGGGAGGGAGGCCTCGTCCAACCAGAGCCCCTCGAAGAAAGGGAAAACCCTGCCAACGTCGTACACACGCCATCCTGGGCGCCCTCCTGGGTTGGGATCGCCCCAGTGGCAATTGGTTTGGATTTTGGAACCTGGAACCCAGGGAAGGGATGAGACTGGAGCCACCCCCAGCTGGCCCTCAGAGGACCCCCTGCCGAGAAGCCCTGCCAGCCTCTCCCCTCTCACCCTTGCCCCTCCCTCTCCTCGCTCCTCCCCCCCCCCAGTGGCTTTCCACAGCCCCCCCACCAGGATCAAGAAGGAGCCCCAGAGCCCTCGCACAGAGCCCGGCCTGTCCTGCAGCAGGAAGCCGCCACCACTCCCTTACCGCCATGGTGAACAGTGCCTTTACTCCAGGTGAGCTCCTACCAGGTGGGGGGGGGGGGGGAACCCCTGAGGATAAAACCAAAAAACCTCACTGCCCTTGAATCAAGGCCAGAGGACAGGGTAGGACCGCCCCTGGAGCTTCTGCCGCTCACAGGAATAGAGGCCCCATCTGTCCAGTCCTGGTAGCCGCTGGTGGGTCTCGAACTGCTCACTTTGCCCATCCATCACAGCCCAGCTTCCTAACCACGGTGCCTCCAGGGCTCCTGGTCCGCAGGGAATAGGGCCATGAGATGCATGGGAGAGAACAAAAGGGTTTCCTCGGCAGGAGTCCAGATGGGCGAGGCAGCAGGAGGTCATAGGGATGTGGGTAAGGCCAGGACAGAATTGTCACTGGAGCAGCCTATTGCCCCAGGCCAGCTCAGGAGAGGTGTTGGGGGCGGGGGGGCTGTTGTTGGGACGGGGGTCACTTAGGAGTGAGCCTGTGGCTCCTTTCCCAGCACCCTCTACCTCTCCCCACAGAGGCCCCGGGACTGCACTCCCCTGGGGAAGGAGGGCTCAGAGATGTTCGCCTAGCTGCTCTGCCCCTCACCCCTGTCTCCCCTGCAACTCCAGTGCCTATGACCCCTCCAGACAAATCGCCATCAAGTCCCCCGCCCCCAGTGGCCCTGGACAGTCGCCCCTGCAACCCTTTCCCCGGACAGAACACGAGAGTTTCCTAAGGCCTTCTGGCTCTTCCCAGCACCCCCCTGCTGGCCATGGGTACCTCGGGGAACACAGGTAAGGAAGACAGTCAACCTGTCGGCCCAGGTCTACCCAGCTGGCCCTCAATCCCTGAGCTCTCGCCTCCTGTCCACAGACACGTGGGAGGGGGAGGGCAGGGGGAGGAGACACCGACCTCCCCACACCCACTTGGGAGTCCAGGTGGCACCCCTGAAAGGAGGCGGCGGCAGGGCTGACTGAAGGGTCTCTTGTTTTCCTTCTCTGTCCACCCCTCAACCCCGGCAGCTCCATCTCTCAGCAGCCCTCCTTCACACCCTCCCAGGGAGGGGGCCGGGAGCCTCTCCCAGCCCCCTACCCACACCAGCTATCGGAGCCCTGCCTGCCCTACCCCCAGCAGAGCTTCAAGCAGGAGTACCACGACCCCCTGTATGAGCAGGCGTGCCATCCGGCAGTGGGCCCCGGTGGGCTCAACGGGCACAGGTACCCAGGGGCAGGGGTGGTGATCAAACAAGAACAGCTGGACTTCGCCTACGACTCAGGTAAGCGATTTTGCAGGGGAGGAGGATTTGGGGTCAGGGTGGCATGTGAACCCGTGAACACTTGTGATTACCCTCGAACTTCTGCCCGGGGAGTTTTTACCTTCCCGTTATCCATCTACCTCCCAGTTTGTGCACCCAGCCCACCCCTGCACGCTTCCTGAGAGTCAAAAGAATTAGGGGTTTTCCATCATCTGCAAACCACACTCACTGCCATGGAGTTAGTGCTGGCTCAGTGACGACCCCTTGCCCCTACTCGTTGTGGGTACCCAAGGCTGTAACAGTGTGGGAGTAGAAAAGCCCCCCATCTTTCTCCCTGGGAACTGCTGGTGGATTCAGACCGCCCAGCCTGCAGGTCACAGTCACCGAGACGCTTCCACTGCGTGCCTCTGATTCGGAGCATAAGATGGGAAGCCTGGCCCTCAGGCAGCACTGACTTCTCTAACTGGCGCTTGGCGGGGTTCATCTCCTCCAAAAACCAGGGCGTGCGCGTCAAGAATTGGGGAATACCCAGACGAACAGGAGCTGTGCCCTGGGTCCCTGTCTCCAGAAGAAGCTTTAAAAAATAAATAAAAAACAAAGGGAGTACAGTGAAAAGAAACAGGCTTCAAAGGCCCCACCCAGTAGGGATGCAGGACCCATGGGTGGTTTCCACATCCTGCCCTAACCGCCTGGCTCGTGGGTGACCCTCCCTCCTGGCTAGCATGGGGGACCACCGGGAAGACAGCCTGCATGGAGGGACTGCTGTCAATGCTGGTTCTCACCCCCGCCGCTCATAAATAGCTTAGTTGTTCTCCGCCAAGGCCAAAGCTCCATCTCAGTTAGGAAGGCAGTCTTCTGCTCTCGGGTTACCAGCTCCAAACCAGAGTTTATCTACCAACCTGCCTCTGGGAGCCGGGGAGGGGGTGGGAGCGCCCCTGGGAACCCAGAGATGAGAGTTGGCTAGAATTTTAGAGCCTCCCTTTTTT
>PVJH01029362.1:0-13005 GCA_004026705.1 Nesogale talazaci
GGGGGGGGGAGGGGGGAAATGCATCACTCCCCTCTGGTGGGAGTGGGAGGCCCAGCCTTGCTCCTGGAGAGCTGCTGCTAGATTTGAACTGCCAAGCCAGTGGGCCGCAGTCCCACACTCAACCACTGCGCCACCTGGGGCTCAGCCCTTAGAATTCTTACTACATGTTTTTAAGGAGCCCTAATAGCACACGCGATTAAGTGCTGATCTGCTAAGCTCCAGTTAATCCCTGAGAGAAAGAGATGGCAATCCTGGAAAGGCTGACCACGTATTGGGGGGGGGGGGGGGGGGTTTGCTGGGGGCAGAGGGAGATGGATCAAGAGTTAGAGTTGATTTGATGCCAGCAGGTAGTATTTTACTAATTTCTGCATTTCTCTCTCAACGTGAGCTGGAGGCTCTGTGCTCAGTTTCAGTGCGACTCCACTGGTGACTGAGTTTCCCAAATACTTTGTATTAGCCCCAACCTGAAATAACCTCTGACTTGTGCCCAGAGCACTCGCTTTTCTGTCCCGCTTTTCTGTGCAACTCTTAATCACTCTTCAGGCTTCAATGATTTCTTCCAAAAAGCGTTCCTAGAGACCTTCACACATCAACTCCACCATCAAGACTGGGTTCAAAAGTGAAATCCATTGCCATCGGGTAGATTCTGATTCCTAGTGACCTGATAGGACAGAGTAGAACAATTTTCTTTTTGGTTTCCAGGACTGTAGATATGTACAGGAATAGGTAGTCTCGTCTTTTTCCCAGGAAGTGATTAATGAGTTCAAACCTCTGACCTTGTGATTAGCAGCTCACTACATAACCCTCTAAGCTTCCGGAGCCCTAGTTATTTATCTCTGCCTTTGTTGATTTAATTAAAATACACCTGCAGGGACCAATCCCGAGTGATAAGTAATCTTCATCCATTACATAATATTTAATTGGCCTTGTTTTTTTCTCAATGAATGAACCAAAGACAGATAGGAAAGCAAACAAATTCTCTGCTGTTGGGTTGATGCTGACTCATGGCCATCATGAACCCGCTGTTAAAACAGAAAAGATACAATGTCTTCCTAGTAGGCAAAATATGGGACTCTTGGGAAATTTCTGAACCAACTTATAATCAAACAGTTCTACACACAAACACACCTGGGGAGAATGAGACTGGGAGTCAAGTCCACACTAGCGTCTTAAGGAGGGCCAGTGTTACCACGATGATGAGAGGTTGCTCCCCAGACAAGAGCAGTGACAGTATGTAGTCAGGGTTTCCGTGGTCTGTATAAAGATGTAGACAACTACAGCTTAAACCGGGAGGGAGGAACTTTTTTTCTGCCAAGAGCCATTTGGCTATTTATAACAGTATTTGTGGACCTTAATCTTCCGGCATTTAACTCACCTCTAGTGTGATGCCCATCCAGGAATCATCATGGTGTAGTGGTTACTCGTTAGACTGCCAACGTCAAGGTCAGCAGTTCAAAACCACTAGCCACTCCCCAGGAGAAAAACAAGAGTATGTACTCCAGTAAAGAGTGACCATCTTGGAAGCCTTGGTTTGGGGGAATGAGATGTTCAAGACTGCTTCTCTTGGTGAGGCGTGTGGTGATAGCTGGTGATGACATTCCCCGCCAGTCTTCCACTGTCACTTACATTCAGGTTGCAATCATGGTCTCTAGGACTAGGGTGCTGGGTTTGCAATCTATCTCTGAGCCTGTGAAGTTACTAGCCCACTTTGGACCTCCTGCTTCCTCATTTGTAAAATTGAGTATGCTATTACTTTCATAGGGCTGTTGGATGGATTGAGCAAAATAATCCTTGACGTACCATATGGACACGTGCATAAGCTGTTTTTCAGCATAGTTTTAATGTAGTTATTGTGGTAAATTGAGTGTCTCAGCTGAGATTCAGGGCGACTTATACTCAAGTATATACGGTACATAGAGCACTGTCTCTCACATAAGCAGCTTTTAAAGTTGTTGCTATTAACTGAAATGGTGTCATTTAGCATTGAAATGATACCATGTAGTAATGAAATGATGTCACTTAGTGATGAAATAAAGTGGTTTGAGTATTTAACTGCTAACCAAAAGCAGAGCAGCGCCCCTGGCACTCCAGGAGAAAGATGTGGCGATCTGCTTGCATAAAGCTTGTCAGCCGTGGAAACCCTGTGGGGAAGTTGTACTGACTTGATGGCAGGGGTGTTGGGATATCGTGATAAAATAGGAATGTTGGTCTCGGGCCTTCTTTACGTGGGAGGGCAGTTAGACAGGGTATTCCTTGGGTAGAGTCTGAAAGTAGCTTCCTGCGATCCCAGATAACATCACCAAGGGAGTGTGTGCAATGGGGGAGAGGTGCTGGTGAAGATTGAAGCATAAAAGAGCCCAGTGACCCAGTCCACCCCATAAGTACAAATTGTTTAGAATTCCATTTCCCATTTTTAAAATGGTACCTGGAAAGGGGTTCTGAAGTCTCTTCAATCAATGCCTGCCCCTTCCTGGCCATGTGTGATACACCACGCGCTGCTCTGAGGGCGTCAGACTTCAGGCGCAGAGCAGCGTCTTAGGGCAGAGGCCACATTCCCCAGGGTCTCTCCCTGCGCCCCTCCTCCCCCACCTGGACACACCCATGCAGGCTCCCATTAGTGTTAGAGATGCCTTTGAGCTCATCCAGCTCCACCTGGAGGTGGGGAGACTGGGAGGGTCTTTATCACCAAGTCTAGCCCAGCATAGTCCAAAATGGCCAAAAGTAGGTGGTGACTGAGTGTCTTCCACAAGGCTCCCATCTCAATAGTGTCTGATGAAGCTTACACTTTAGAAGATCAGGGGACTACTTTTCAAACCTATTGTTCCCCTATAAATCAACCTCAATATGGATATTCCTACCATGGCCATTTACAGATTATATATAGGAGGTCCGTGTGCACCTCTGAGGGACGAGGACTGGAAGTGCAGTCTGCTTCTGTAGATGGACAGACTTGGAAAGAAACCCTCTCGGCAGTTCTTCTGTCTGGGAAGATCACTACTAAGTCAGAATTAACTTGGTGGCTGAGTGTGTATCAAGGATCTCTGATGAGGAACGCTGGTGGTGTAGAGTTTAGGCACTGGGCTGATACCCACAAGGTTGGCAGTTCAGAACCACCAGCTGCCCAGTAGGATAAAAACAAGGCATGTTATTTCCGTAAAGTCCTGGAGGGTCACTATGAGTTGGAATGAATGTGATGACAGTGGGCGAACGGCTGTGGGTTAGGCACTGGTCCATCCCTCCAGCTCCTCAGTGAAGGCACATAGACAGATAAGGAGTGCTGTGAGTTGAAATAGACTCAACAGTGCTGGTCTGGTGTATGTTTTAAAATGTCATACTGAAAAGATACTTGACAAGATGAATTTTCTACTGTGGAAAAGTGAATTTGGATCATCCCAGGTAAATGGAAATAAAACCAATTCACTAGCTTTCTTTCATCACAAAGTATTTATTGACCAGAAGAATACAACAATAAAAACAATACATATATGGAAGCAAGTGGAGATCTGCAACCATAGAAGAGATGTGTACAAAGAGGCCAATGTTCAAATGATAGGCTTATAAAACTTTTCAGTCATGATAGGAGTTGCACACTGAACAAGTACACATATAAAAAGAAGAAACAAGGTACTTGATAAATTCTTTGGACCTTTTTTCTGACTCAAAAGACTTCTATTTGAAACAACCAATGGGGCAGAGAGTTGTGATTCATGACATTTCTTTGTATGACGGTGTGTGTTTTTTGATCCACTCAAAACTAATCATTTCCAGACAGCACTTGCAGTTAAAAATTTTACTAAAGATACCGGGGGGAAGATGTATACACACCAACTTTCTAGCTTCTGTAGAAGGATCTTGGATCCTTTTTTATTTTTATTTTTTAACCGAAAGTAATGCTGTATCTTGTTCTGGCTTTTCCTCCAATCGTATAGTTCGGGGCCAATTGTAGCTATAGGTAGGCAGGAGAAACAGCTAGGTGAGCAGTCATCCTGGTTCCAGCTTCAGTGGGCTGTGTGTGTAGCCCAGCTTTTGTGCATCTGTAAACAGCCGGGGGTGGGGGGCGGGGGGGCATCCTTCTTGAAGGCCCCTTCTAGCACTAACCTTTTATATCAGGTGGATGTTGGTTCCCTGGAAGCTTCTCTCAGAGGGCAGTGTCAGTCGTATCTACAGATGTTGGAACCAGTCCTATTACTTTATAGTCTCAGTGCATATTAAAATATTTGGATTTTTCCTCAGTAAGGGTCGTGCATCTCCCCCACCCCATCACACACAGATGCTTATTTCTAATTAAAAGGGTCAAACACATGTATTCAAACAAGAAATTGAAAGTGCCATTAATTATTAAACCGCCTTTCATGTGGATTTCTACTTCTGGTAAGTAGTTCACAGGACCCTGAGTTGAGTTCCTGCTTGGGTCGGATGGTTAGCTGCTAGCTGAAACGTTGGGACTTTGGATTCTGCAGTCAAGGGACTCCGAAAAAAGAGCTGCACATCCCCTTCTGCAAAAGCAGCCTTTGAAAAGCTAGTGGAGCACAGCGCTACTGCGACACTCCCAGGTTTCCTAGAGGCCCTGTCAACTCGGTAACAACCAGTGGGATTCACCTTGTTCTAGAGCACTGGACACTTTGCAGTTCACGTTTCTCACGAGATCTTTCCCACTGTATGTACAGAGGGGGCCTGCTGGTGTGTCGAAGGGAGAGAAGATAGGCTTTATTACCACTGCACACATGAATTCATCGCAGAGCATTCCACACTGTTACATCACCGTCCAGTGCAGCTTCACAGGGAGGAGGGTGGATGAGGTTGCTAGTGGACTTTCTCTCGGATCACATTTCCTTCATCTGTGCCATAGAATGAATCCGGAGAGCAGTGTGCCCTGCCTGTCTCTGCAAGCCGGGCTCTGCCTGTAGATCCCGAGAGACTCAGAGCTATAAAACTGCTCGCAAGTGTGACAGAATGGCTTTTCCCTTGCTTGTATGCGTCCCTCGTCTGGGGTCCTCCTAAAGCATTAGCTCTTTCTGTGTGAATTATGGCTCCAGGGGTTTAGAGACAAGCTCACTCGTATATCAACACCGGAAGTACATCAAAGATAGTTCTCGGGTGGGTTATTTGGAATAGGGACACACCTGGAGATCGTCCAGGAGCCCACAAGAGTAAACTCGGACATGGCTTTCCCATCATGTTTCTGTTTGAGACGTGTCTGAAAGGTGACAGTAGGGGTCTAGCCTTCAAAATTCATTTTAAGAAATGTACTTACGACACATTTTTATGGATGTTTATTGTCTAAATATGGCTTAATCTGTTCTTATAAAAACATCACTTGGGCATTACATTTACTGAGTTTCAGTCCAAGAGAGAGAGGTCCCAAGGCAATCCTTACACAATTGAAAGCACAGAAAGAAAGAAAAAATATACATAAATGAGTATGCTTTCATATTGCCTACTGGTGAAAAATAATGAAATTCTACTAGAGAACTGTTTGATGCTAGTTTTTTTGTCTCAAACATTTTCTCTGAATACTAAAAAAATATATAAACCATTTACATAAAACTAATTGCGAAGGAAGAAGGCACAGCTGGTTATAGTGGCTAGATGCACAGTTCAGCATATGCAGAATTAAAAGGGAAACAAGCTTCACATCCTTATTAGTTACATAGAAATTCATTAAGAAAAAGTTCTTCACTGTCAACAGTGTTCAACACTTAAGAGCTAAGGGGGTATTAAAAAGAAAAAACATTAAAATTCACTTAATGCAAAACAGATTTTCATATATACTCGAGTATAAAAAAACCCCAAAACCCAGTTTTCAAAATGCTAACATAATCTTGATCATCCATGTTATGCAAAGTGCAAACCAAATTAACCGAGTTTCACAATGTCCTTCTCATGACACAGGTAAACTAGTCCATGAGGACATGTTGGGTTCTTCCGTGACTGAGTCCTTATTCTCGGCAAGACATCATCAGGACTTCTGAGAGTTGGAAGAAAGCAGGACAGGAGAAGCAGCTCGCTCCAGACTGGGGATTGGCACGGGCATGTGACTGTTCAGCAGTGTTGGAAACTGTAGGGAAACAAAGAGTTGCAGAATCACTATCCCACTACCAGGGCCAACAGTCGCAGTCTTGGTAGCCCTTGCCAGCCCAGAGTAGACCACATGTCTGTGATTAGCCAGTTGCCAATATCTCTTACAGAGTGAGGAACTGGAAGGTGACAATGACCCAGGAGACCCAGGTCAAGGGAAGCAAGCAGGATAAGGCCCAGAAAATGTCTTTGATTTCTTTATATTGACAGGTGACGAGGGCATCCAGGTACTCAATACGTGGTTAGTCCATGTTCGAATCAAATAATCGACGACCATCAAGCCCATTCTAACTTAAAGCCCCCCTGCTGGGCAAAGTAGAGCTGCGCCCAGGTTTCGTGGGTCGTAAGTCTTCACAGAGCCTGACACACAGACTGTGTCAGCTTCTGCCCAGGGATTGGCTGGTGGAATGTTCTAACACTACAGGAAAAGCAGTGCCAAGCTACCTACAATGCTGATGTGCCTTCAGTGTTTAGGAAAACTAATCATCATGTGGAACACGGTAAATCCCTGATTATTCTTCCACATAGGACTCAGTTATTTCTATTAACTGTATTTTAGAATTTGCCAGTGTTTTTTCTGAATACTGCACAGTCGTTTCTGAGTCACTGCAATCAGAAACTGCACTAAGACTGAGGAATGTTTTCATCTTGAAAGATTCAGCTGAAAGTTCCTAAGACTTATTTTGAAGCTGAGAAATATATTCTACTTGATGTGATAAGTGATTCTAATGAAAAGAATTCCAAGCAGATCAGTTGTCAATAGCAAAACTCAATTAGCATTAATGCCTGAATTGCTCATAAATAAGGGGGTAACTAATAGAAGTATATGTGTTGAAAACAAGTATCTGGAAATATATCAGCTATATTTCCAATAGAAACAAATCTATCAGAGCCTGTGTTTAGTATGTGACTATACACAACTAGATTTTCTTGGCCTACTAGGGTACAAGAAGCCGTGGCAGTGCAGTGGATTAGGTGTCAAGCTGCTAACAAAGAGGGGGGCGGGCTGGGGGGGGGGGCAATGAGCCAATTCCTTGTCCTTTAGGGAATCCACTCCGAGGCAGTGGGCTTGGTACGGCTCAGGGAGGATAGGTCAGAGTGATCTGACTGTCTCCTAGCTCAATTCATGTTTAGTCCAGTTAAATATTAAACCCCATTGAGGCCTTAAATATCACACTCTAGAAGCTGGCACATGTTAAAGTACAACCAATATTTGTACAAGTAGATGTATTTTCCCAACTTTTAAAGTTATTCCAGCAACTAGTACAGACTCACATTTTTAAAACCGCTCCTGTCTCATCCTGGTTTCCGCTATCTTCAGAGAGACCCAAACTCACAACCGACTCAAGCGATGCTATGAGACAGCAGAACTGCCCAGTGAGCATCCACGCCTGGAAGGGTTCATGGTAGAAAGCCTCATTCTCTCCCACAGGATGGCTGGTAGGCTCGAATTACCAACCTTTGGTATTAGCAGCCCAACAAGTTACCCACTACACTTTGGGGTTGCATAGTTTTTACTACCGACGTATTCCAAAAAGTCTTTTCATTTTACCTCTGAGTGTCCTCCCAAGTGGTCTCTAGTTCCACTGTTCTAAGGCGTCCCGGAGGCATAACGGTTATGAGTTGGGCTTCGGTCAGAAAGGTCAGTAGTTTAAAACCGCCAGCAGCTCTGAAGAAGGGGCTTTCAGTTCTGGTGAATCTTTCACACCCACCAGCCACGCAGCGGGGGCAGGCGGTCAGCTCCCATAGAGGGGCACGGCAGGGGTTCTCAGAATTCCTCATGCCACCACCCTTGAATACAGTTCCTCATGTCGTGGTGACCCCCAACCATAAAATTCTTTCCGTTGCTACATCATCACTGTAATTTTGCTTCTGTTATGAATTGGACGGCCTCTGTGAAAGAGCGGTTTGACCCCCAAAGGGTCGTGACTCACAGATTGAGAACCGCTGGTGTACAGTCTCTGAAACCCACACCCTGAGGGGCCTAAGGAATTGGAATCAACCCGATGGCAGGAGTTTGGAGTTTGAATCTCAAAGACAGTCTTCCCAGTCCCTGGATCAATGGGACAATTCCCTGCCCCTTGCACACACTCCCTGCAGTCCGTTCCCACAATGCCATCCGCGGTTTCTTTCCACTATGGAGATCATCCCACCAGCTCTAGCTTTACAAGCCTCTTCAGGGGTCTTCAAACTATGGCCTACAGGCACATGTAGCCCGCCAAGGCCATTTACCCGGCCCGCCGCCGCTGCTGTCCTTAGCGGCTGACTCATCCCGGGCCCACAGTGAATTTGTTCAGTTTTTTGTTTAACTGTAGTCGGACCCTCCAACGGTCTGAGGGACAATGAACTGGCCCCCTGTTTAAAAACTTTGAGGACCCCTGCTTAGGGAGGGGCCTGTGGGAGGCGGGGGGGGGGGGTGGTGCTCAAGACCTGTAGCTGCTTTCCCAGCCTGCTCCTCCAAGTCCTTCCTGAACTGAAATGCAGGGTCTTTTCCCAACCACACAGATCTGCAACAGGCTTTACTGGCTGTCTGCTGACATCAGCCAGGCGCCTCCTTACCAGCTGGGCTCAAATTCTTCCTTGGGGTTGGAGGGGGGGACACGGGGGGGCTGCCCAGCCCCAAACCGAGAAGAACCACCCTGGCTGGGTTCTTGTAGCAGTTTGCCCACCATCCCTTATTCCCACATTCCATGCCCACTTCCCTGCCTGCCTCATGTCCAAAGAATCACTGGGCTACATTTGTTGAAAGACACAGGAGCTGTCCTCAAATGAAAAACTCGTTGGCTCTGCCTTGTTTCCAAAGGTTGTTTGGACCTGCGATGCATATTCCAAATTCACTCAAAATCTACAAAAAAACGTCAAGGGAACAGACCTGTCGGCGGGCTCAGAACGCCGAGCTATTTAGCTCTGTTGGTCATGTCAGAGGACGCCCATTCTCACAGGGAATTGAGAACCCGTAGGGTCCAGACATGGTTTTTCTCTCCCGGTGATGGCAGTGGGAGACTTGCCAGGGTGCTGTAAGGTTCACTGTGGGTCAGCTCTGGAGCCCTGGTGGTTGAGACGTTGGGCTGCTGACAGTCAGCTGTTCGAAGCCACCAGGCACTCGAGGGAGAAAGACTTTCTACTCCCACAAAGCGTTACTATTCTCGGAAACCCACAGGGCAGTTCTCCCCGGCCCTGTCTACAGTTACTGTGCTTCAGAGTCAACTTGATGGTTTTCCATGGGGTGGGTGGAGTTTTCTCCAAGACATCTAGCAGTCAGGACAGAGGGAAAGTCTTTCCTTAGTGGAAGCACTGGTAATGGGCACCTGGATTTTGAGTCTCCATCATAGGTAATGTTAGAGATCAGAAAGAGTCCTCCTCATGAGTTTTTTTTTTCCTCTGGTCTCCACTTTTCAAATTGCTACTTTCTATTTTTATCACACTCAGCCACTCTCTTCATAGAGAATAATCCTATTTTTAAAGGCACAGAGTTGTTTTCCTTAGACTCATGTATCCAGCCACCAAAGAACGATATCCCCTGGTCGTGTCCCCCGGGTGACAAGGCTGTCGTGTGCCTTCAGGTGTATTCTGAGTGGCTCCCGGAGAGGGGGCAAGCCCACTTCAAGATCGGCCCACAATCAGCAGGGAGCATGGAAAGGCAGCGGCGGCTTCCTCTGCAGCCGGCTGTGGTGATCCTCGGGGTCTGGTTCTGGGCCACCACCAGCACTCCCACAGAATCTGCCAAAGCCCTTGGATCAGCCCAACACTGTGACGCTGCCCAGTAACCTTTGAGAACCGTTGGTCTTCATGGGGTTCTGATTACATCTGGGTTCCCTGCAGGCAGGAAACACTGTTATTTTGAGACTGCTCGGCTCAGATACTCTAGAAAAGGTCAGTATCTAAGCCACAGCTTCCCAACCTTCTTTGGCCTACCAGACTCCTGTCAGAAAAAGAATTGCTCTCTGCCCCGGACAATGAAGAGCTGGGCACTATAGGCCATGACCCCGGGATAAAGTGAAGGTATCTGCTTTTGCAGCCCCGCTGATTGTTCCAGCGCCTCTGGGGCAATATCAACCACTTTGGGCAATACAACTCCCAACCACGCATTCTCCTATCTCCCCAAGCTCCCCGCGCCCCTTTTATCCATGCCTGTGTTCAACTCTGGGATTAGTGTTAGTATTGCCACCCACGAAGTTTATGACTACAGCTCTGACCCTCTCAGCTCGCCGCGGCTTGCTACCATGGAGTCAATTCTGATGCACGGCAGTCGAAGAGGGCAGGGGAGAGCTGCTTCGGGGTGGGAGGAGGCCTCACTTCCGAGACTACTTTGGGTGGGTTGGTACCACCAAACCTTTAAGCGCTTAGCTCGGCACTTCACCTCCGGTGCCACCCTGGGGCCAGTACTAGAACACTGCTGCTTCTAGCTCGAGACTTTCAGGACATGGGGCCTGCTGGTACACAGGTAAGGCTGTCTGGGCAAGACCACAGCTCAGTGTCTTGTGAAGGGAGCATGAGCCCAGGAAGAGAAGAAACCTAATTAGTCTAGGGAGACGGTCCCATCGTGACACCCTATGCTGGCCTCATCAGGAAATCAGAGCTGCATGATAGCAATCAAATCCCTCTGCCCCCACCTCCTTCCACCCCACCCCTGCCGCCAGCAGGTCCATCTCCACCTGATCAGTCGAGGGTTTCTGAGAGCCTCAACTGTCTCTCACAGAGCTGCCGCTGGGTCTGAACTGCTAACCTTCTGACCTGAGGCTTTACAGTTCAGTGCACAGCCCACTAAGCCATCAGGACACCTTGAACCACACAAAGGGCACTGTTGTTACTGTGGAGGATTTATGAGGGCGGAGAAGTCCCTCTGACGTTCTCGATATGAAAGAGTTCATGCCCAAATGCTCACCTGGAACAGCGTGTTTGGCCCTTGCAGCCTGGCAGGACTCAGCGGAGCAACTGGACTAAGGCTGCTCCAGAAATGTATGCTGGAGAGCAGTGGACTCGGGGTCAAAAGCAATCCATTTGGTGTCTGGGGAAGAAAGCAAACAGATAATGCTTGATGTCGGTATCGCTTGATCCCTGCAGGATCAACAGCAGCAGAGTGGTTAGGCTTGCTGGGGATGGGCCAAGGAACCAATCCTCGCCATCTTGGGAACATCTGGCAATGTTACTCCTGCAAACCTGGACCTGGTCCCGTTGTTCTTTTCTTAAATGCCAATGCTGTTCGAAGTCTTGTGAACGAGAGAGGTACCGACAAGATCCCATTCCTGATTGTGATACTGGAAAACTCACTATCAGAGCAACTTTGCTGGAGCAGAGTCTGCAACTTGTTCGCGCTGAGCGAGGGGAGTGCTAAATGTGTTCAAGCAGAGCAGGATTCTATGTGTGGGCTTGATTTTCTCTTATCTACATTTCTCTCGTCTACGTTTTCTTATTTCACCAGTCATTTCTACATGTACAATTCATGACAATGAATTGTTCTCTGAGTCATGTAACCATTCTCTGCCTCTGCTGAGATGTTTCCCCAGTCTGCCTTCACTATTGATATAAACTCACTGGCCCTGAGTTGTGGTCAGTCTGGCCCCAGGTCGATAGCTCTCAAAAGAGCATAATGCTCAAGGAAGACATGCTTTATCAAGATCAACTGCTGGTTGGTTTTAAAGAAGAATTCAAGAGATGTGAGGTTCAAGGTTTAAAGATTATCTTAAGGCAACCTTTTTAAGGGTTCATCCATACTTGGTGCCTCCAGGGTGTCTGGAGTCCATGAAGATTTAGAACTCAGTTCTGCATTTCCCACCTTGTGATCAGGATTCTTCTATGGAAAAACTCAGTAAGGGTAGCTGGGCACCATCTAGTTCTTCTGGTCTCATATCATTTACCACATATGCCACATCCTCCTTGTGTTCCTGATATTACTTCTTCCTTTATTGGCCTAGGGTAATTGTCATACATTGTATGATTTCTCACAAGCTTTAAAAACCTCGGGCATTACATACACCTCAACTATGTATCGCATGCAAACATTAAGCACGGCAGTAGGGATTAACTGGGATGTCCCAAGAAACCATGACTCTACACCTCCCCATCAAAGAACCAAATCTCATGAGGTGATGGGTTGTACATAAGCAGCCTCTGCAGCTCCTCTTTGTTACTGTCATAACTATATCACACAGCTTTTTGCTAGTTCTACGTTTTATAGGTATACAGACAGCACTTCATAAAACCAAACCCACTGTCATCAAACTGAGTTCAACTCTAGCCACTCTGCAGGACAGAGTAGAACTGCTCTGGGGTTCCCCAGCCCGTACACTGTTACTAGGGCAGAGCTCCATTTTTCTCCTGCAGAGCAGAGAAGCTGATGGGGTTTGAACTGCCGACCTTGTAGTTACGCCCCACTGTGCCACCAGGGCGCCTATCAGCTGGATGGCCCTGTCTGGAGCCACTCTGCTGCCCTCATCACCTTTCACACCCCCTTATCCCCCTTGCTCCAAACGCTGTAGCCACAAACACATTGCATTATCCCTGTATCTGCTTCTCTCTTTATACATGAGGCTCTCTGTTCCTGTGAAGGCTCAGTCTCAAAACCCGAGTGGTTCTCCTCGGATCTCTAGGCTTGCTGTCAGTTGAAAGCCACTCTACGGCAGTGGGCTTTCTGATCTGAGAGCATGCAATACCTGTTTTTGTGTGTGACTTAGCTCGCGTCGCATCTTTTCATCTTCCGTTTACACGGCTGCATGCATCCAGACTTTTCTTTTTCCTCCTGGGTTATTGATACTCCACAGCACATACGCATCCCGTCTTGTTTATCCATCTGTGGCTGGGAATGCCGGGGTCTCCCCACTGCAGGACACGGCTGGCCGGGTCTCTGCTCTCCAGTCGTTTGGGAGCAGACTGACATGGCGTCACATGGCGTCGTGTGGCAGCGCCGTCGTTGGATTTTTGAGGGAC
>PVJH01029362.1:13105-26214 GCA_004026705.1 Nesogale talazaci
CCCTGTATCTGCTTCTCTCTTTATACATGAGGCTCTCTGTTCCTGTGAAGGCTCAGTCTCAAAACCCGAGTGGTTCTCCTCGGATCTCTAGGCTTGCTGTCAGTTGAAAGCCACTCTACGGCAGTGGGCTTTCTGATCTGAGAGCATGCAATACCTGTTTTTGTGTGTGACTTAGCTCGCGTCGCATCTTTTCATCTTCTGTTTACACGGCTGCATGCATCCAGACTTTTCTTTTTCCTCCTGGGTTATTGATACTCCACAGCACATACGCATCCCATCTTGTTTATCCATCTGTGGCTGGGAATGCCGGGGTCTCCCCGCTGCAGGACACGGCTGGCCGGGTCTCTGCTCTCCAGTCGTTTGGGAGCAGACTGACATGGCGTCACATGGCGTCGTGTGGCAGCGCCGTCGTTGGATTTTTGAGGGACCGCCTCGCTCTTTGCTGCACCCCTTTTGCCTTCCCACTGGCCATCCTCAAGGGAGTGAAACGGCCTCTCGCCAGGGTTGGGGTTTGCTTCTTTCTGCTGGCCAAGGACGATGAGCATCTTTGGTGTGTGGTGGCCACTGGAATGTCATCAGACTTTCTTCTTTCTCGTCAACTAATACCCATTACTTTGGGGACACACACGCGCACACACACACACACACACACACACACACTTTTCCTAAACGTCATTTTCCCTCTCCACGGCCCTCTAACAGCTTCTTCAGAGGCTCTGAGCCTTTTGCCCCCAGATTTCCCTCAGGACATGGGGTTGAAGAGAATGCTTCGCTTTGGCAATGGCTGATGAAAAAAACCCAAACCCTTTTTTGTCAGATTGGGTGTGAAGCCAACCATCTGGGTTCCCCACGAGTGTGCCCAGCACTACATTTGCATGCCCACATGCAGAGGACGTGCTGGCTTGCCCGGCAGGGAGGAAGCCGAGGACAGGCGGCCCGGTGGCTTTGCTGGTAAATCTGCCCCGCCTTACTTCCAGAAGAGGCCAGCTCCAGCCTAGGGCAGGTTTAGCACCTCTGTTGGCTGGACAGAGCCCCTGGGGGACTAGTGATGTCAATAAGGGGTTCTGTGTGAGAAAAACCACAGCAAAGGGCATCAGCGGTTCCCACTGCATCATGGATGCTAATGCCAGGGCGCTCCTGCGGAGAACTGGCCCCGCAGCCTGTCAAGGCCTGCTCTGTTCATGGGAGGGTGGCAACACCTCCAGGTTCTCACAGAGGGAGGCCAGTGGGAGCTAAACTGCTTGACTCCCCATTACAGAGGCTTCTGGCTCCACCGCCTTCCCTACCTCTCGGATGACTGGGGCGGTCAGGATAAACCCAGGTTGGGACTAAGTTTCAAACTCATCCCAGTCTGAGGGAACTTCCCAAACTGATGAGGTCATCTGACTCAACGGTCAAGTTTGAGTAGTTAACACGGGGCTCGGCCAGGGACTCCATCTCAGAACTGCTGCTTCCAGGCTATGCAACCTAGGGTAGGCGGCTGAATGGCTCTCGGCCTCGATTTTCTAATCTGTGAAATGGTGAGAGTAAACATTCCTCCTTAACAGGTTGATCCAGAAGATGAAATATCATCATCCACCTAAAGCTTCTCACTGCGTGTCTGTCTGGCCCATCCTTAGCAAATGTTCAGCAAGCATCGGATACTGTCCACCAGCTCCGTACATACAAGAAAACTTGGCATAAAGTGAGGCGTTAGTCGTCACAGGTGCTCTGCAATGCTATGCCAAGAAAGCAGCAGTCCCTCAGGGGGCACAGTGTGGGGAGACTGACCCGGGGCAGGGTAGGGTCTGTCTCTGTTGGACACAAGGTCACCATTTGTCCGCACCAACTTTGAGGCACTGAACCATGACAGAATGACCCAGAACTGCACCACTTACTAACCACCAATTTTTCCCCCCTGCGAGGAATATGCGCTACCTACAGGGAAATTTGCTGACATCCCCAAGCTGCAGGTTGACAAGTACTGTTTCTCACCTCACCCCCCCAAGGGAAATGAAGATTAGACTTAGATATGGAGAATAAAAGGCAAAAATAATTAGGGGGGGGGGGAAGAAGATGACAAAAAGAGGTTTATCTTAGGCCAGAAGCAATTTGAGACGGCATCCCCATGAGCTCTGGGGGGCCCTGGTGAGGCAGTGGTTACCCAGGCTACGAGCCCAAGGTCAGCGATTTGAAACCACCAGCCACCTGGAAGGATAAAGATGAGACTGCCCGTTCCCACAGAGAGTTACAGTCTTGAAAACCCTCAGGGGTAGAGGGGACGCTCTGAGAGGTATGTTCATTGGGTTTCTTGGGAACGGGGATGTGGAGCAGGAATTGGAAGTGAGGAACCTGGGGCGACCTGGAGGTACAGCGATGAAGCGTTTGGCTGCTCACCAAAAGAACAGGGGTTCAAAACCTCCTGCTGCCAGGCTGAAGAAAAGGCCACCGTCTGGGGACAGTCCCACCCAGTAGGAGTTGGGGCACACTGGGCAGCCATCATCTGGCTCACGTTCTCAACTGTAGGCAAAAGCCTGAGACCAACCCTCGTCCACTGCCACCTCCACCCCCCAGCTCCCGGTCAGCCAGTCTCTAAGAGTTGTGACAAAATCGGGGCCACCATCCCACGTGAACTGGGGACAAAGAGCTGCCCACTGCGAGGGAGCCTGGTTTCACCCACAACACGGCACATGAACATGTAATCACCCATGTGTTCTCTCCCTCCCTCTCAGGAAAGGCACCAGGGGCAGTCACAAAGCTCGAAAGACACAGAGCATGTCCTCTATGGCACCAAGCCTAGCTATATTTCCCTCGGCCATGGCTGTCACCACTCCCATTCCTTTCTAACTCTCTGAGCAACCTACAGCCACACTGAGGTTCCCACAGCATACATTTTGCCCCCGTGCCTGCTTCCAGCGGCTGGCACCTTTCATCTCTCAGGGACACGGGATGTACTTGGAAGACACTACCCTTCTCTTTCTCCTGCTTTGAAATGTCTCCTGTAATGTGTGCAGATAAAAAGGAATGAAATGACGTCCTTCGCTGCTCTCCTCGCCCCCACCCTCTGCTCCCCGGGGCTCCCTGGGTCTGAAGGAGACAGCTCCGGTTGGCTATTTTGTAAGGGGAGTTCCTCTGGAGCCTAAGGTGGAGGGAGGGGGTCCAGACAGAAGTCACAAACCAAGTGTGAGCTCCCTGTTCTTTCCACAAAGGAGTCCTGGGGGCACAGCGGCTTAAGTGCTGAACTACCAACCAAAGGGTCAGGGGTTTGAGTACGCAGTAGCACCAAGGGATAAAAGACCAGGTCATCTATTCTCACCATGAGTTTCCGGCCTGAGAAGCCCTACTGGGTACTTGGGTACTTGTAGAGGCCCTTTACGGGTGAGAAATGACACCCTCACCAGTGCTGCCACTATCATGGAACCTCCTCAAGTCTGCTGGAGCCCAGAGTCTGGACACGTGTTACAGCCCAGACATCCCCATGCCAACCATCTGCCCATCAAAGCGCCAGCTCCTCAGAGACGTCCTGAGAGTCTCCAGGCCAGTGCAGCCAGAGGGGGTTTCTCTTCTTTCCCTTAGTCTTTTTTTTTTTTTCATTTTTTAAAAATTTTATTGGGGGCTCTTATAGCTACTACAACATTCAGTACATCATTTGTATCAAGCACATTTGCACACGTTTCCACATACATTTCTCAACGTTTTCCACTTGAGCCCTTGATACAAGCTCTTTAAAAAAAAAAACAAAAAACCTCCCTTTTCCCCTCCCCCCCCTTTTTTAATGAATCATTTTATTGGGTGGCCCCTACAACTCCCATCACAATCCCTAACAACATCAGTTGTGTTTTTCCTTAGTCTTTAACAATTTCCGCCTTATATGATGGGCTTTTGCATCATTTTCTTATATCTCTTTGCACAGACTTCAGGGTCCCGCACTCCTCTCAGTCCTGTGAGGCCCGGCTTGTGGTGAGCTGAACCGAACCGTATCGCTAGGCTGCCCACTCCGTACCAGGCCCAATTCCTCAGCTGGCGACAGTCTGACACTGGCCTCCTTTACAGCTGGCTCCATTCTCTTGATGTGCGTTCCAACCTCCCGAGGGAGGAAAGGAGTCTTGGCTCAACCTTCTCTCCAGGTGCCTGGTGAGTGCCTAGCAGATCGCAGGTGTTCCATGACTATCTCCTAAACAAATAACTCAGCAAATAGGAGCTCCTCATTATCGGAGCGGCCGAAAAGGGTGTGGATAAGCTGCTCAACAGGAAGTGATTGGTCAAGCACTTGATTGTACCTGCTTCGTCTTTAGAAAGCAAAGGAGGCAAACTCCGCAAGTCCACTTAGCAGGTTAGACCTTTTATCTCGTTGGCATTAAAGGTCAGAGTTCATCAAAGGTCAAGCAGAGAACTTCCAGAGTCTCTGAATTCCAATGCTGGAGTGGTTTGAGGTCTGTCAGAGAGAACTGGAAGCCCAGGGAAGAGGTCTGGAACGGGCTGAACAGACTGATCTGAAACAAAGCCACGCCACTTCTGTGAGTCACCTTGAACGCATGGTGGCCTGAGTGTCTGATTAGTCTTGAGTGACTGTTGACCTCGGAAGTAGATTGTTAGGCCTTGTGTCCCCAAGAAGTTTCTGAGTGGACTCAGTGGCCCATTAGCCTTTGGGTTACAGCATGTGTGTTAACTATTGACAGCAGGCATGGGCACTCTGGTTTAAGGAAAAGGGGACCAAGCAGAGACGTCCACGGCCCAGGGTAAGTACAGCAAGTAGTAGTGGGGGAGGGAGGGATACAGGCTGAAGCAGAAGAGCGGGGTGGAACCACGGATGGCGGGTGCCGGGACAGCCAGGGAGAAGTCCCAAGAGACAAGGGTCCTGTTCCTAGGCTCTTCCCAGGTCAGCCTGGGCTTCCCACGTGGGGCTCCACCAGCGACCTCCGTGGCCTGTAAAGGATCTCCTGGGAGGACACCTCCTGTGTCCCCCGCAGAAATGGCCAGGCTGGAGGGGAGAGGCGTTGTTGGGGGCGGTGGGGACTGGATCCCTCCCAGGGAACAGAACACGAGCAGCTGTCCCCTTTGATGAGCATGACAACCATGGGACGCTCTCCCCGGCCCCCACCCCAAAGAGGGCATGAGCAAAGTGACACGCATCTGCTTCATTCCTTGTCCCCACCAGACGACCTTGGCTCCAAAGTTGTTACGTCGCCCAGGACAGGAAGGGAGAAGGTTTTGACATGTTCCGTTCTTCCCAATTGGCACTAACTCAAGGCCGCAACGCAGACCCTGGCGGGAGTTCACGCCCTGCCCCAGGCAGGTGGCCGAGGTCGGCATCTTGTACTTCCCCCGTGAGATGGACTGCGTGTGTCTCGGCACATATGAAGAGAATGGGCGGTGCCAGTCCTGGAGTTGGAATTGCCTTCCCATGGCTAAGACTCGATCAAAGAGGGGGAGGGGGAGAGGGAGGGCTCAGCTCGGCTGGTAAGGGCCTGGAGCTAAGGGTGCCAGAGCCACAGGCTCAAACCCTGTCTGGACCAGTGTCTAGTCTTCAAAACAGTAATTGCTTGTAAAAAAACAAAGCTGTGGCTGTCCGGGGGACCAGGAGATGGGTGAATGAAAAAGAAACAACCAGAACGGGAATAAGGAGTATGTGTACATAAGGAGCATGTAAAGAAGGTAATAATACCACTGAATAATATGTGCAAAGAGGGTGGAATGAGAATCTAGTGGGCTGTGTAAACTTTCGTGGAAAACAAAATGCAGCACTATTTTACAAAGGGAGACGTGCGGAGAGAGAGGCTGTATAGGAGAGGCAAGTGGAAGAAAGGGGGACAGATGATACCAAGGTGCAAAAGATACAGGGAATCAGAAGTTCCAGCTGGCATCACTCGGGCTTCCATGGTGCCAGGCTCAGAAACAGCAGGGCTTCTTCACACTGGCTCCTCCCCTACTGTCTCAACTCCTGGGACTTGTGCCATCAGCAAAAACATCCTTTTCTTTTCTCTAGCCAGAGTCCAATGTGAGTTCCCTGGCCAAGCTCCAACGGGATCACTCACTCCTTGGTACTTTGCTGCCTTCTTTATTCTAGTTTTCCAGTTCCTCCAGGTTGAACAGTGTTTGGGTGATCACTCTCTCTGTCTACATTGATAGACATTGGTTATGAATAGAAAACTTTTTCAGGACACAATCATTGCTCTCAAGTTCACGGAGTGTGCCGCCTTTCCCAAGAGACCAGAGAAACTGGATGGTGCCCAGCTACCATCCCTGAACATTTTGATGGAAGCTGCCATAGGGCAATTCGTATAGAAAGGGCAAAAGTGTAGGACAAGAGTGTCCCATTCCTGTCAACTCTGAACTTTCTATAGTCATGAAGAGGATATGAAAGCTTGAAGCAATCGCTCTGAGAATCATCTCTTCTCTAAATCTTAAACCAAAATCATCCCATGAAGTCTTCTTAAAAGCCAAACAATAGCTTAGTTTAACTAGTTAAAAAGAAAAAAGTCTGTGTTGCGTGTTCTGCTATTTTGAGAAGTAAGTGCATGGGCTCAAACTAACAAGAGGAATGTACATAGGGGCAGTGAGTTGATGTTACTCATGGCAGAACAACAGAAACGGAGGCTAGGAATGTTTGCATAATTCACAGTGCAATCAAACGCCACCAGACTGTACATATGGAAACTTGCATAGGTTTTGCTGTGTATAAGAATATTCTCGGCCACAATGAATGAAAGGAAAACTGGTTCTGTGCAGGTAGGGCCGAGCAAAGGGAGCACAGGGATTTTTGATGGGAGTGGTGGTCGGAGAGGGTGGTGGGCTGCTTGTTGTGGGGTTTTTTTCTTTTCGTCATTTCATGGTGGTAAAATACATGCACCACACAATTTGATATGCTAGCCATTTCTCACTTGGCCACTCCAGACGTTTCGAAGGGACAATTGAGCAACTTTTCGGACATTCATCTCAGAGTGCAACCATCCCACGATCCGTTTCCAAGGTTCTTCTTGTCACCGCAAACAGAAACCCAGCAGGCCTTCAGCACTGACTCCCACTCCTCCCACCCCAGCCCCAGGGAGTGGGATTAGACTCCAAGGCCTTGGATGGCAGTGCTCTTTGTGTGTGCCAGGCTGCCGACCGCGGGTCTGGATCTGAATGCAGGCTTACAGGAAGCATGGGCTTTAACCGGTCCCCAAGGACCGGCGGTCAGGTCAAACCCCAAAACAACAGTAAGAAAATGAAAAGGAAGCCCATTGCCCCAGAGGCAGTGCTGACTGGGCGGCCCGTGAGAAGAGTACCCCTCCGACTGAGCTCCACAGGGTCTTCAGGGACTGGACTTTCTCCCAGGGGCAGAGACCCAGGGCTGGCTTCTGGGGGTATTCCCAGGTGATCCCAAATCCCGTCTTTCGGTTAGCAGCCAAGGCAGCTGGGCTACCCAGAGACTCTGGGATGCTCTTCAATCCACCCTCCGCCCTCTTCATGCCACAGATCTAGCAAAAAAGAACCGACCTTGGGCAGGACATCCTGTTGTCAGGGTGGCACATGACAGCACACCTTTCATTTGTTCTTTTTTTTTTTTTTTTTTTGCCCCTCCCACCCTCCTCCCATTTGTTCTTAAAGCCAACCATTAGGGAAAGCTCCTGGGAGGTGCCCACAGGTCACCCAATGTCAATGTACAAGCCATATCCCGGGGCACCCAGCACCCCCCCCCCGAGGACATGCGTCCCCAGAATGGAAAGGAGGGGGAAGGGGCACCCTAGTGGGGAACAGGGAGCTGCCAGCATGGCGCCATGGATGCTTGTGGGAGGCGCCCCCTTTTGGTGGAGAGAAATCCCCCAGAGTTCACCTTACAAAGTAATAATAATTTTTAAATTATCCAGGGTTCATCAGGGAAGGGTAAATGAGGGGCTGATACTAAGGGCTGAAATAGAAAGCAAATGTTTTGAGAATGATGAGGGCAACAAATGTACAACTGTGCTTGACATACAATTTATGTATGGATTGTGCTAAGAATTGTATGAGATCCCACATAGGACCCCAGGGGTGGGGGGCGCCTCTGAGTGGCTGCAAACCCAGAACCCTCTGGTTCCCAGCCAACACTTCCCAGAGCGGAGGGCAGAGCCCCAAGGTCCCTGTCCTGAGAGCCAACCAGAGAAAGCCGAGACTGAAATCAGAGTCGGCCTTGGCCTGGCCGGAGCCCGGCTAAGCCGTGTCATTGTCAACACGTTGGCGGCGGCCAGGGGAGGCGGGCCTGAGATTGTCTGGCCCAGTTTCTCAAGATGCTCTTGGAGGACCAAAAGCCAGCAAGCCACTGGGCAGTTCTCCTGGGCTAGGGAAAGCCGGTCTGCAGTGTGTGGGAGCAGTGTGTGGGAGGCTCCTCCCTCAGCACCCTCTGTGCGCTCAAAATGCCACCCTTCCTTGTGGGAACCTTGTCCAGATCAGGGGCGCCAAAGGCCCCTGGCCTGCACAACCTGCCACGGAAGCCACCAAGCACCGCCTGGAGAAGCCACGGAAGCCACCAAGCACCATCTGGAGAAGCCATGTGAAGGGAGGTGGCGAACAGCAGTTTGGCAGACCCAGAGCTGCCACCATGCTCGGGGGCAGTGTGGCCTCTCCACAGGAGGGTCTTAAGACTTACTAAGGAGCTTGGGCAGGGTGCGGGGGCAGACTTCCGGAACCCAAAAGCCAGGTTTAGGGACTTCAGTAACTACTTCCAGGGGCCTCTCTGAAAATCAACACGGGGACGCGTGCACAAGTGGCTGGTCCTTGAGGAGGGCTGTGAGGCTGTCAAGGCAGGCAGCCAGGCCCAGACGACATATGCAGGGGTGGGGCAGAAGAGGGGCCCGTTTCACCGCACGCACCCAAGGACCGCAGTTCTCACCAGGCGCAGCAACCTGTCACCCCCAAGACCACCCATCCATCTCACAGAGGGGTACAGAAGCCGAGAGCACCTGCCCCGTCACACTTCTACCGATGGGGGCCCCCAAGACAGGCCTGGAGGCCCCAAACTAGCTCCCAACGTCTGCACTGAATGGCATCTGCCAACGGCACCAACGAGAGGCAAGGTGCTCGCAGAAAGAGTGGCAGTTTGCGTCCACTGGGGGCGAGACAGCCGGGGAAGGCTCCACGGGCCACTCGTCCTCTGACACATGCGGAGATGGGCGCCGCACTGTGGTGTTTGCTGTGCTTGCCCTTCTACTGCCCTCCGGGCAGCCAGGGCTCTGTGGGGGTTGACTTTGCCTTCCCAGGTTTGATTCCCCTCCCACGTGCCGGGAGCAGGGTCTCTGAGAGCAGCGCCGGTTTCCAGCACAGAATGTTCACACACCCTTTGGTGCAGCTCTGATGTCTCTGAGGAATGACTCCACACCACAACGGCTGCCTTCTTGTGAAGGAAAAACAAAGGGCTCCTGATGAAGGAGCCTGCTGGGGCCCTGTGTGCAGCCCAAGTGGAGGGTCTCACACCGGGGGCGGGGGGGGGTGTTAGAAGGAGGGGGTGGTGGGGAGACAAGTATCAGGTGCCATGCAGCCCAAATGGCTTCTGGCACATAAACGGGCCAGCTTGACAGTCCCTAAAAAAGGATGGATTGATCTGCTGGGAGGCCAATGTGCCTTCTCCGTCTTGGCGCCACCACTCTGAGCAAGAGCGTGCACACATGCCCCTTCTCAGGCCGAGACGAGCTTGTGGTCCAGTGTGCATACACAGGTCTGAGGATGGGCATCTGCCTGGGGTGTGGAGCATGAGGAGTGCCTGGGTGGTTTCCATGGTTAGTATGTGCTCGGCTGGCATGAGGAGTGCCTGGGTGGTTTCCATGGTTAGTATGTGCTCGGCTGCCAACTGGAAACTCAAAAGCAGGCTCTCAGAGGACACTGGAGCACTCCCTCCCAGTGGGTTTCAGAGATCTCCGAATCTTCCCCAAAGGAGACAGCCATATCCCTCGCCTGCGGAGTGGTTGGTGGGCTCGTACTCCTGACCCTGTGGTTGGCAAATGCAAAGTTCATCTCGCGAGGCCATCAGGGTTCCACAGCGCACTGAACTGTTGGAGGTTGGAGTCTCCCAGAGACCCAGCTGTCTACTTCTGAGAAACCAAGCATCAGAGACCCTAGGAGATTGAGACCCTGTGATCCAGAGGGACCCCGATCAAAAGCGCAGACAATGTGGTGCACCACTTCAAACTCAGGGACACAGGGTCTAAGGTGGACTGGGACATCCCTCCATCTGATACTCGCAAGTCACCTTCAAAATGAGACCTGGAAGTACCCCAGGGAGCGACCATTACATCGAGCAGCTGCTTAGCTCAAACCAGAAGCAAACCCACTGTAAACCGTCGAATACTAACAGCAGTGCTCCAGAGGCAGCATTTCTGAAAGTGCACACCTGTAAAGGAGCAGTCAGCCTCAGCTTTCTCCCGGGGACTAAGTAGTGGGTCTGAACCACAGGAGGTGGGGAGTCGAATGCTTACCTCACAGGGCCACCAGCCCTCATGTATACGGCTCTTGTCATTGTCTGTATGAATTATAGCTGACAGCAGTGACTTCACAGCAGAGGAGACTGCCAATGGGCAAAGAGCCTAAGTGCACGGTGATGAGACAGACAGACCCACATGGGGACACCGTGGGTGGGAGTGGCCCAGACACAGACCAGGCGTGGGGCGTCTCTCTGGAAGGCGAAAGCAGGCCTTCTGGCTGTTGGAAACCAGGGTGGTGGGAGGCTCTTACCTGTGCAGTGAAGAAGGCTGGGGTGAGGGAGCCCGAGGGCAGGGCTGGGCTGTTGAGGGCGATGGAGCCCAGGTCGGTGCCGGAGAGCACCAGTGGGGGTGCGGAGATTTCCAAGCCTTTGGGTTTTTTGGCCTTTGGGGGGAGAGACGGAGACTTGGTCTTGGAGCCCGACGACAGGTTCAGGGGCTCCAGGGACTCCGAGTCATGGCAGGCAGCCTCCAGGAAGAGGCTTCTGTGTTCGGAGGGGAGGGGCGAGTTGGGGGACAGCGACGGGGACCGGGAGGAGGAGGGCGACGAGGAGGAAACACTGGCGGCATTTGGCAGCATGAGGGAGGAGATCTTGGCCGAGACGGACGAGGCCAGGTAGGCGGAGGCAGCAGCGGCCTCAGAAGTGGAGGGCAGGGACACCACCGGCCGGGTGACGTGCTTGCTGCTTTTATTGGTCACAAACCTGATGACAGTCCTGACTTCCTCCACCGGGGGGCTGCCCTCGGGCGGCTCCTCCAGCTTCTCCGTCTTGATGGCCTTGAAGGCCTCGGGCGCGTTCTGCAGGGAGTTGATGGTGAAGGAGGAGTAGAGGCCCGAGTGGATGTATTCGTTGCGGCTGGTGCTCTTGAAGGCAGACAGGCTGTGCTTGGGGGCCTCGCGGCCCTCAGAGGCCACCTTGCAGTCTCTGTCCTGCAGCAGGAGGCTCTCTCGGCTGATCTCCACGGCGTGGGGGTCCATCTTCAGGATCTCGGGGAAGGACACGAACTTGTACACAAACTTCTGCCCGATCACCTTCTTGATGATATTCTGTGGACACAGAAGTGGGAAAGGACAACGTTAGTGCAGCCCACAATCAGGGCTCCCGTCGGGACGGGGACCTGTGCCTGTTGCCCACTCCAAAGAGACAGGCAGCATGAGGCTTGCTTGCCGTGAATTCTGCCCATCACCGGCGGGGGTGATCGCTGGGAAATGGGCCCTCAGATTCCCTCTCTGTCCAGGGAGTCGAGACCCCCAGCAGGGGGTAGACACTTATGCGTGAAAGAAAAGTCTGGCAACCCGGAAAGGCCTGTGGCATAGAGCACTACTCTCGGCCCCCACAGGGCGTATCAGAACGGACGCCACAGCAACTGAAATAAGGGCCGCGACACCCACGCTTGGAGTTGCCATTTATGAAGTCATTACTATGGGCTTGGCGTTAGGCAGCCCTGGTGCTGCCGTGGTTGTGTTGGGCTGCTAACGGCAAGGTCGGCGGTTTGAAACCGCCAGCAGCCTCTCAAGAGAAAAGCGGGACTCTTCACTCCCGTCAACAGTGATGGTTCCGGACACGGACAGGGACAGTGAGTTCTACCATGGTGCACTGGGGTCGCCGAGTCGGCATCGGCTCGATGGCAGTGATTGTGGTTAGGTGCTTGGCATGAACTCAGCGAATCTGCACCGAGTCCATCCTTGGGACAAAGATGTTTTCTGCTCCCCTAAAGAGTTACTGCCTCAAAGAAACAAAGAGCTACGTCTTGACAACCCATGGTGGGTGGGTGGGGGGGGGGGGGTAGCTCAACTCTCCTGTAGAGGCAGAGGAGTCCTACACGGAAGGTGTGATTGTTTCCATTTTGAGGATTAGGAAAATAAGCTCCGAAAGCTTAACAAACCCCACACAGCCGTTGGGGAGGCAAGTGGTTGGGGCAGCATTTCCTTAGCCAGACGCCTGCGTGCGTTCGTTCTCTTACCAACCCCTGGGAGTTGTGAGAAAGCAGGGCCCTAACAGCGTGAAACAGCATTCAGCAAGCTGGAGAGCATTACAGAGCACGTCGGGCAGTATCACCCCGCACCAGCACGTTTCCCTGAGACCACAAAACCATTTGTTCCTTCTGAATTTTCTGCCCAGAAAGCCACTGGAGGAGAAGCAGTCGGTCTGCACTGCAGGCACTAGGATGGTATGTTCAGCTGCTGGAGTCCTCTTCCGGCTCGGCTGTTCGGGGCTCTCCATCAGGATGTAAATGAAAAACAACCACGGAGATTCAGACTGGCTCGCACCCCCTCTGGGAGAACAGGCTGTGTCTGGAAAGCTGGCCTGTTGTCGAGGTTTAGTAAATGGATGCATTAGCAATGATCTACCAAACGTCTGCTGGGGGGCGCACCGAGACAGAAGGGGTTTCCTGGGAACACAAGGAACTGACGGTGCCGTGCAGGGAAAGGTTGTGAATGCTCCCTTATCCAGGAAGAGCTCTCCAAACTTCGTTTGGAATCAGAGGAAAAAGGGCAAGAGAAAAAAACCCAAACATTTGGTGGGGCAGAGTTTTAGAACTGGCACTTATGGGCCTCTGCTGCTGTGCTGCCTGTTTTGTGGGAGCCCCGGTGGTATAGTGGTGACTCATCGGGCAGTTCACTGCAAGGTCAGCAGGTCGGAACCACAAGCAGCTTCTGGAAAGACTGACCAGGCTTTCTCCTCTTGTAAAGAG
>PVJH01029363.1:0-26117 GCA_004026705.1 Nesogale talazaci
TATGTGAATCGATTGTTGATTATATAATTTGTTGTTCCAGGCTAAAGCTTTCCCTAACATTCTTTGACAAGACTATAAGGACATAGGAAAATGATGCAAGAATTAACCTTCAAAGGTTAATTTTATTTGCAATAAAATTATTTGCAACAATGCAAGAATTAACCTTCAAAGGTTTTCTTTTATTTCTCTAATTTTCATAATAGAGGGACCGACATAAATAAAGTATACTCAAATGGTACAATAGTGAGCTTCCACCCATGACATGGCATGTTATTATTATTATTTTTAGTCATCTTATGGGGGGCTCATATAGCTCTTATCAAAATTCATACATCATCCATTTTTGTGTCAAGCACATTTGTACATTTGTTGCCATCATCAGTTTCAAAGCATTTCCTTTTTGCTTGAGTCCTTTTGTCAGCCCTTCTTTTTTTTAATGGCATGATTTTAAAGTTGGAAGCTTTTCATTTTTGATGAGGCTGTAACACATTTGACTTTGAAGGCCAAAACTTTTATTCTTGATGAAGATCTGTGTGTTGCTCATTATGCATGATTAGCATTTGGCCCTGACTTAGCATTTAGAGAGAAGCTTATCCCCCAGTTTCCTTCTGGGAGCAATTTACTAGATCTCACACAGCTTAATCTTTTTTGTTTTTATCTTAAATGATGTAATTATCTATAATTAAAAATAATTTTACTAATTAAAACCCAATTTGTTTTCCTAATATCGAATTCTCATGCTTGTCCATTAATTATAGTTCCCATGCGAAAAACAATTATGAACATAGTAATCATAAAGAACAACCCCATTAACTGACAGATTTTCTTGTGCAGGTGTGGTAATGTGGGACCATAAGAATGAAACCATATAGAGGGACATTAATCACCAACGGGAATAGTTCTGATAGTTCTGAGACACTTTCCTCAAAACATTGAAAACTCTCATAGTCTGTTATAAGTGTATTAGGAAATGGAAAAAAATGAAACAAGAATATCATAAAAGGCCAATAGGCTTTGAACTATTTATTGGCTCTTCCATTTTTGACAGTAACCTTCTTTTTGTTGCTGTTTTTGTTATGTTTGTTTTTGTTGTCATTGTTTGTTGGTTTTGACTTCCTTTGCTGTTGTGTTTTGTTTTGCCTGGTTGATTATATAATTGTTGATAATATAATTATATACATGCACATGCATGTCCATCTAGATAAGATAGATGGGATAAACCATTTGGAGATGAAAAAAAATGGGGCCAATGGTTCTGGTGGAGATACAGGAGAAGGGGAGGTGGGAGAAAGGAAGGGGGAGTGAGGAAAACAACCTAGGGACAAGGAAAGAACAAGAGAAAATAGGTGCGTAAGCAAATGTGATAAGAGAGCTGATGGTGCTCAGCTAATTTGGGGGTCTTAAAGGCTTGAAGATAAACAAATGGCCATCTAACTGAGAAGCAACAAAGCCTACATGGAAGAAACACTGTGTGACCATGAGATGTTGATTGGATCAGGTATCAGGCATGTAAGACACAGAACAACATCATACTCACTGTGAATGGGGGGGAAGGACATGGAGTGGAGACTCAATGCCCATCTGTAGACAATTGGACCTTCCCTCACAGAGGGGTTACAGAGTAGAGATGAGCCAGTCAAGGTGCAGTCTAGCACTGATGAAACACACAACTTTCCTCCAGTTCTTTGGTACTTCCTTCCCCCCTATCATGACTTAAATTCTGCCTTACAAATCGGATTAGACCAGAACATGCACACTACTACAGATAAGATCCCACAACACAGGGAATCAAGGACTGATAAACCCCTCAGAGCCAACAACAAGAATAGAGATACCAGGAGAATAAGGTGAAGGTGGGCTGAGAAAGGGGGAATTGATCCCAAGGATCTACATAAAACCTTCTCCCAGGAGGATGAAAAACAGAAAAGTGGGGTGAGGCAGACAGAGGAATGATGTAGGATATGTAAATAATTATCTATAACTTACCCAGGCTTTGTCAGGGAGGATAAGTGGGAGAGGGAGGGGAAAGAAATGGAGAGTTGATATCAGGGGCTCAAGTAGAAAAAGAATGCTTTGAAAACAATGAGAGCAGCATGTGTGCAAATGTGCTTGACACAATGGATGAGTGTATGAATTGTGATAAGAGATGTAAGAACCTCCAGTAAAAGTATTTTTTTAAAAAAACCCATGCTTATTAAAGGATCGCTGGTGTCATAGTGGTAATGCATTGGCTGGCAAACTATAAAGCCTGCAGTTCAAAACCACCAGGCACTCTGAGGGAGAAAGATGAGGCTTTCTACTCCTAAAAAAGAAGTTATAGCTTTAGAAGCCCCCAGGGTCAGTTCTAATCTGTTCTACAGAGTCGTTGCGAGTCAGAATAGACTCTGGCAGTGGGGTTTGTTTTTGCGTGTGAATGCTTGTTGTTGTTGGGTGCCCCCAGTAGGTTCCCACCAATAGAGATCCTAAGTACAACAGAATGAAACACTGCTTGGTCTTGTTGCCATTGTCACCATTGTTCCTAACCTTGAGGTCATTGTTGCAGCTACCATGCCAAAGGTCTTCCTCCTTTTCACTTCTGCTCTACTTAACCAAGCCTGATGTAGTCTTCCAGAGACTGGCCTCTCCTGAAAACATATCTAAAGACCATGAGACAAAGTCTCACCATTCTTGTTCTAAAGGGCATACTGGATATACTAAATTCAGAAGAGATTTGTTTGTTCTTTTGACAGTGTATTAGTTGGGTAGACTAGAGAAACAAATTCATAAACACTTATATGGATATAAGGGAAAGGTTTATATATAAGAGGAATGGAACATTGAGAAAACAACCCAACCCGGTCCAGCTTAAGGTCCTAAGACCTATATTATCCCCTATGTCTGATACCAGTCTATAAAGTCTCCTTCCTACTCACAAAGCATGTGCAATGACACCAGGACAATCACAGGCCAGTGGGGGCAGAGTCTTTTCTGTGTGTCCAGCGGCCTAGAATCAACCTGATGTGGCAGGGGTTTCCCCATGGCTTCTCATTTCCAGGGCTCAGGGTCCATCAGCAGTATCCTGTGGCAGTAGAAGCATCTCAGCATTAGAAGGGCTCTCCCCGTGGCCTCCCAAGCATCTCAGTGCTGGTAGGAGTCTCCATGTGGCCCCAGAGGTTTGGTCCCATCAGGGTAAGCACATGTGCCTTCTCCTCTGGCATCTTCAGTCTCCAGGACTCAGGGTTTATATCATACTGCTGTGTTGTCTTGTCGGTAGACCTTCTCCAAGAGACTGAGTCAAGTCTCTTTCCTCCATTTGGGAATTACCGCAAGACTTCTCAGAATTCTCAGGAGAAAGCCATGCCCACACAGAGACCTCATTGACTAGCTTCAGTTTGACAGGCTAGACTCCACTCCTACACTCCCAGTGCTGAAAGGGGCACAGATTGGTGACTACCACAGACAGTACACAGTACTTTCAGTATTCTTCACCAGCACCATAATTCAAATGCACTGGATATTCTTTGTTCAATGTTTAACTCTCATATGCATGTAAAACAGTTCAGGAGTGGCATGTCCTGTACCTATAGAAGACCCTCATTACTATAAAACCCCAAACTAAAATGATTGCCATCGAGTTGATTCCAACACATAGCGATGCCATAGACAGGGTAGAATTGTCCCTGGGATGTTTCTCAGTCTGTAACGCTTCACAGTAGAAGGTCATCCTCTCTCTCTAGGTGGCTGATGGTTTTGAGCTACTGATCTTGTAGTTATCAGTCCAAAGTGCAACCATTATGCCACCAGGGCTCCCTGTATAGGAGGTAATAGGAAATATCATGGCTTGGGTCAGGTGTGCTTCAGTCATCAAGGGCACATCCTTCCTTTACAACACTGTAAAGGGGTTGCAAAAAGTTTGTCCAGTGCAATGGGTCCTTTTCTCCGGTGACTGCTGCTTCCATGAGTGCTGATTGTGGAGCCAAGCAAGATAAACTCTGTGGTAGTCACATACCCTGCCAATTCATTAAGAGTGTAGGGGTGGAGTGTAGCCTGTCAATCTGGAGATAGCCAATGAGACCTCTGTGTGGGCATGGCTTTCTCTAAGAATTCTGGGAGATCTCGAGATATTTTCCCTGTGGAGATGAGAGACCAGAGACCCAGTACCTTGGAGACGAACTACTGACAAGATGAGATGACAGCATGCTGATTGGTCTTGATTCCTAGAGACTGGAGGAGCCAGAGGAGAAATCACATGGGCTTACCCTAATGGAACCAAACCTCCAGGGCCGGAGAAGCCACGTGGAGACTCCTACCAGCACTGAGATGCTTGGGAGGCCACAGGGAGAACCCTACCAAAGCTGAGATGCTTCTACCGCCACTGGATATTGCTGATGGACCCTGAACCCTAGAAATGAGCAGCCATGGGGAGACCCCTGCCAGTGCCGGAATGCCACTGGATACACAAGACTCTGCACCCACTGGCCTGTGATTATCCTGGTGTCATTGCACATGCTTTGTGAGTCATAAGAAGACTATATAGACTAGTATAGGAAATATGGGCTAATACTGGATTTATGACCTTGAACTGGACTGGGTTGGGATGTTTTCTCAAAGTTCCATTCTTCTTGCATATAAACCTTTCCTTTATATCCATATGCGTGTTTATGAATTTGTTTCTCTCGTCTACTCGAACTAACACCAAATCCTCAATAACAATGTCAATCCTTTTCCATCTTTCATGATGCTACCTATTGGTCTGGGTGTGAGGGTTTCTGTTTTCTTTGCAGTGAGTACAACTTTATACTAAGTACATCCATATTTAAGACTACAATCCTTTTCATCAGGAAACTCTCAAGCCCGCCTCGTTTTCAGCAAGCGTGTGTCATCTGTATTTTGCAAGTTGTTGATGAGCTGTCCTCCGATCCTGGTGCCGCATTCTTCTTCACACAATCCGCTCCTCTGATGATTTTCTCGGCATACAGGTTGAGTAAAGATGCTGAGAGGATGCAACTCTGACACACACCTTTCCTGATTTTAGACCTTGCAGTGTTCACTTGTCTTGTTCACACAATTGCCTCTTGATCCATTGTTAGGCAGGTTTCTTTAGAGAAACAAAACCAGGACACACACATACACACACACACAGTGAAAAGGAATATAGCAGCTAATCAGTCCACAGAGCAGTACAGAGGGTTCAGCTCAACTCACTTCTGTGGAACAGTTAATATATTGGAAGTCCTTCAACTCATGTGGGCTGCCGGGGTCGGAGGCCAAAAACAGAAAGCAGAACCCTTCCCGGGCAAGTCAAATCGAGTCTTCCCACAGGCAGCCAGCAGCAGGGTGGGACACCAACAGTCAGTAGCTTGGGAGTTTAGCGAGGCAGGCCCAGATGGGATATCAAACAGAAGCAATGCAAGGCAAGTAGGATCCACCAGCCTCAACTTCAAGTGGTGTTCGCACCAGCAGTGTGGCAAAGCAGGTCTCAGAAGAGACTCAAGCTCTCGCTAGAGACACAACCGATGGGTTAGCCTAGCCCACAGGTTGTGTAGCTAACAGATTGAGGCAGAGAACTAGCCAAAGGAGCAGCATGCCCCAGCACACTCTGATCACTAGAGAGCAAGGGAGAATGGGGGGTGGGGAGTGGCTTGCAGAGTCATTTCCCTCTTTGCCCGCCAATCAAATGGCTACCTGCTTAATCCCACATGTCTCTATTTGGCCGGGCTGGCATAATAAACTAAGCGATCCCATCCATGCACAGATTCCTCCTGAGCACAGGAAGCATTCTGGTATTTCCATTCTCCTTAAGGAAATCCATCATTTGTTGTCATCCATAGAGTTGGATGCCTTTGCATAGCTGATGAAGCACAAATAAACATCTTTCCAGTACTCTACTTTCAGTCAGGATCTAGCTGATGTCTGCAATGACATCCTTTGTTCTACATTCTCTTCTGAATCAGGCCTGAAGTCAATGTACTGCTGCAATCCATGCTGAATTACCTTCAGCTAGATTTTATTTGCATGTGGTATTAATGATATTGTTCTTTAATTTGAGCTCTCTTTTGGATCACCTTTCTTTTGATGGGTACAAATATGGGTCTCTTCCATTTTATTGGCCAAGTCGCTGTCTACCAAAATTTTCAGCACAGATAAGTGAATGCTTTCAGTGTGTCACCATCTCTTGAGCCATTTCAAGGAACTTTTTTTTTTTTTTTTTTTTTTTTACAATTTCTGGACAATCGGTTTTGCCTTATTGCTTCAGTGCAGCATGGGCTCCTTCCTTCAGTACCTTTGGTCCTTGACCATGTGTTACCTCTAGCAATGTTTGAACATTGACTATGTCTTTTTGGTACAGTGACTCTCAGTATTCCTTTGATCTTATTTTTATTTTTGCTGCATAGATTGATATTTTGCACATAGAATCTTTCAATATTGCAAATTGAGGCTTGAATTTTTTCTTATTCAATTCACAATAAGTATGTTCTTCCTTCTTGGTTTTCTCACGCTAGGTCTTTGCAAATTTTTCATCATAATACTTTACTTCGAAAAGACTCCTATACCATAGCAGTCGGTCCAGATATAGGGCAAGCGGAGGAGGGAGGATCAAACCCAGGTAGGTACATGCTGGGTACAGCACAGTAATGGGAGAAAGATGAGGGGGTGAGGGGTGGGGATAGGGAGATAAAAGGAGTTCAAAAGTGAAAGGATAACAGAGGGAACGGGGCACTAATCCACTTGGGGGTGGTGGTGGGGGAGTATCGGTCTTGTCTCCTCCGGAACCGGAGTGGGCGCGCAGTTTCTACCACGAAGCACCCAATCATGAGGACAGTGTCAACACATGGAAGGATGCAAGAAAAGAGAGAGCTACGGACGCAACCAGAGTCAGATTGACCTCATCCCTAGAAGTGGGTGTGGCAGAGGACAGATTGGGGGAGGGGCCAGCACACCACACCCACAGGGACAAAGACAAAAAGGGAGGAAGAGGAAGAGAGTGGGTCCAGTCCCCACGTCAACACGATGCTCAGAGGACCACACCCCTCTGGGGACCTAATGGGTCACAGAAAGGACTGAGCAAACAGCAATAGGACGGGTCACACTGGCTCCCTACTGAAGCAGACATTTCAGGGGTCACATGGTGGGGAAGCATTGAGGACTGACTCTCCCCCCCAAAAATAACCGAATCAAGAAGGGACCACTCCTGATCAGAGAGTCGGGAAGAGAGAATGACAGGTCTGATGGTTCCTGGGGGCCACAGGAGAGGGGAGGAGAAGGGGGCAGGGATAGGCTTATGGACAAGGGGAGCAACAAGTGGTCCAGAATCGATGGAAAGGAGGGTGTGGGAAGCCTGGTAGAGATTAAGCAAGGATAATGGAACTGTGAGGAAGCACTGAAACACCAATGAAGGTGGAGCATGATGGTGGGAGAGGATGGAGATGGAAGGAAATAGAGGAAAGAGCCAGAAGGCAAAGGGCACTTACAGAGGTCTAAACATAGACATGCCCATACGTAAATACAATTATCTATTATAAGGATGGAATAAACTTAAGAACATATCTATAGATCAAATACTATGGTAGCAAGTGGACCTTGGGCCCTCACCCAGGTGCTCCCTCAATGCAAGAACACTTTGTTCTATGAATCTGGTATTCCACAAGGCTCACTGGCCCAACACAATCACTGAAGTAAAATGGGTTCATAAGCAAATGTGGTGAAGAAAGCTAATGTTGCCCAGCTATCAAAGGATATATTATCTGGGGTCTTAAAAGCCTGAGGGTAAACAATAGACCATATATCTGAGAAGAGACCACATCCACACAGAAGAAGCACATGGCCACAGCCAGCATGGCCACAAGGTGGGGAAAGGTCTAGGCAACAGACATCAAACGGGGGCAAAAAACAACAAAAAAACCCAACATATCACTGTGTGCACACATCCCCAAGGCACCCACTAAGGACATGTGGGAGCATGAGCAAGAGTGGTGAAGAAAATTGATGGTGTCCAGCTATTAAAAAATACAGCATCTAGGGTCTTAAAAGCTTGAGCATAAACAAGCATCCATCTAGTTCAGGAGCAACAAAACCCACCATAAAAGATGTTCACTTGCCTGTGCTGAAACAATCAGGTATCAGGCATCAAATAACAAAAATCAAAACCAATGGAGTGATTGACTCCCGATATGATCGCTGAAGACAAATGGATACAGAGGCAAACAGAGTAGAAGAAATGATGGTGCCCAGCTACCAAATGATTGAATGTCTAGAGTCTCAAAGACTTGAAGATAAACGAATTACCATTCAGCACAGAAACAGCAAAACCCACATGGAAGAAGCACACCAGCATGTGTGATCAAGCAGGTATCAAGCATCAAAGAACAAGAGTCACATTATTACAAATGAGGGGGAGAGCAGGGTGGGAACCTAAGGTCCACTGGTGGGTAATTGGTCACCCCTTTACAGGGGAGTCATGGGGAGGAGGCAGACCAGTCGGTGCAGCCAGGCAGTGATGATGCATACAAGTTTCCTCTAGTTCCTGAAGCCTTCCTCCCCTCAACTATCATGGTCCCAACTCTACTCTACAAATCTAGATGGACTGGAGAAGGAACACTGGTGGAGAGGGGAGCTGGAGACACGGGGAAATCAGGACAGATGAGCCCCTTCGGACCAGTGGTGAGATTGAAGCTGCTGGATGGGTGGAGAGAAGGTGGGGTAGAGAGATGGAACCAACTGCAAGGAAATAAGCTCCTATTTGAAGGACGGGCATCAAAGGGGTGGGTTGGGGGAGAGGTCGGGCAGTGTAAGATATGACAGAACAATAATAATTTATAGAATATTGAGGGTTGGTGGGGAAGGGAGTGCAGGGGAAGAGGGGAAAGGATGGAAAAGCCGATATCAAGGGCTCAAGGGGAAAGGCAGATGTTTGGAGAATGATAAGAGCTTAGGTTTCAGCATTTTCTGTTCTGTTAGATTGCTTGCTATCCATCTCCATGCTTTCTATAGTCTCCTCTCTGATGTGTTCTTTTCTTTTTGATTTTAATCATCTAATCTCTATACATTTAAAAATGTCATCATTGCATTTTAGAGGAATTATGAAAGGAGATGGTGGCAAATATGTTCCAACCTGCCCTTTCTTTTTTCCATTTTATTGAGATGTAATCCACATATAATATCATTTAGTCATATTTGGAAGAATTGTACAATCATTACCACAATCAATTTTGCAACATTCTCCCCACCCCATTATTACATAGCCTTCAAATGAGTTATGTCACCACATTCAGTTCTAATTCTCCCTCCCCTTCCTGTCTTCAGTTTCCTCTCCCGACCTCCTCCCCATCTCCCTCACCCCACCCCAGCACCCCTACAAACCCTAATAAATTTGTTATATTAGCCCTTTGCATCCATTCCCTTTGTATTTCACAAACTGGCAAACTAACAGAAATAATAATGAACCAAACAAAATGAATGGGAAAAGATAAAGCCATTGCACTATAAAGATAAAAAACACAAATCATGAGTAAGAACGAATAGACCACCATCCATATTTTAAAAACCAAGTAGGAAATTTTTGTCATGGCCAAGAGAGCGATCCTCGCTCCTAAAACTAATTCGGATTGGGTCTAGAGGGAGGTCAACTGATCAAGTATCAAGGTTGATCCAGCATAATCAGGATTACAATGCTCTATGTAAGGTTTGACTGTAAGTTGTTCCAGACTTTTGTCTGTGGTTAGAGGGAATCTTGCCAAAGGCTTCATCTAACTAGTTACTCTACAGATGGGTTTTGAGCTCCCACTGTCCCCTATGCCCTTCCACCTATTGGGTGTTCACAATGGATAGACAAAAGCTACAATGTTGCCAGTCATCCGCCTGGCATTGAAGGTGATTGCACTGATGATGTCTGTTTTCCCAGTGACACAGCACGTGGGACACTGTCTGTATGAGGAGCCTAGGTGAGCAGAGATCCACCTTGAGCCCAGGAGTGGTTGTCCTGCACAGTTCAATCTCCCTTTCTGTTGAGCTCTGTTTACCTGAAGTATGGGTCTGATACCAGGTATCAAGCAAATCAGTTCTTGCGAAAGCAGATCTCTACCCAACAGATCAAAACTTGTCATGTCTGTCCGACACTAGTAACCAATCTGCTCCTATTTCAGTTGTATTCAAGATTTGAAGATGTATTTTATAGACAAGTTCAGTTTTTGAACTTTGTGAAACTGTTCCAATCAATTTACCAGTTATGACGAGTATCTGTATTATGAATGTATAATCTAGACATTATTTGTAAAGCCCACGGTATGTTTTTATTATGGAATCCTTTTTGATACAGTGTCTCTTGTCTCGACTCTATAGTACAGGTGGCCAAGTCCCCAGCTTGGTCCCTTCACATCCCGAGTTGCAGACAAATCCATACTGTGATTTTATTTTTAATATGGATATGCTATCCAACTGTGATACACTTATAATTCACTGACCCTGCATCAGGAGACAGTGTGGAGAAAACTGTATGCGATAGTTTGTTATCTGAATAATCTCTATGGTTTGTACCTTTTGTGTTGTTCAGAGATGTCTCAAGTTTGATCTTTGCCTTTTTAAATATTAAAAAACACTTTCCCCACTGAAAATATACAACATGTAAAATTTATGTAGTAAACAAACGGCAGCAAATTAAAAAACAAACAAAACAAAAACCTGTCATGTCACTTCAAGGGGGACATCAAAGTACTAAACATACGGCGATTCTGGGTCCCTTTCCATTGACAACCCCTGCACTGGGGACTCCCCCTAAAGACCAATGACCACCATGTCCACGTCCTAGCTGGCTACATTCTGCTTCTTCTCCTACATGAATGTCACAGTCCTCAATTCAAGGGTGCAGGCAACTTTGAAGCCAGACTCTGTTCATTTAGGCCAACCTCTATGTTAAGTTCTGCTGTAGCCTTGCATTATGCCATGCTGCCCACTTGGTCAGCGTCCAAGATCATCATTGCTGTTTAGTCCATGGTATGGTTCACCATAGAAACATATTCGTGGAATGTTTGTAGAACCATATTTGTAGAATCTACCCAGGAGCGAAAAATCGGGTCCATTGTCCCCCTAGTTCCCTACCATCATAATTTAGCACCCCATCCAGATGTGTGGTCACTTCAGCCTGCCATTTCAACTACCTTGAATTGCTCACTGTGTTCTTAGGAAAAAATGTGTAACATTCAGGATTAGGTTAAGTATTTGAGCATAGAATGAAAAAATATCCTTCAACTTTCATGAAGATGGCTAATGGTATTATGTTCACTTTAAAATAATAAGTACACTGTCTTAGCATATAAAACATTTTTACTACATTAAGAAGTGCTCTCTTGGCTGAGCTCCGGTGCTGTAGTGGTTGAGTGCGGGACTGCAGCCCACTGGCCTGGCAGTTCAAATCCAGCAGCAGCTCTCCAGGAGCAAGGCTGGGCCTTCCACTCCCATCAGAGGGCAGTGATGCCTAAAAAAAAGAGTACTCTCTTGAATTTTGTTTAAAAATTATTGGTGAAAATTTGGTATTTAAGTCATGTTGGATACCAAGTTTTTCAAGAATCCCCAGCATATGGTTAATTTAAGAGATTTTCAACCTAATATGGAGAGGAGAAGAGGAAAACAATATTACCTGAAATATTTCTCCACTTATTTTAAATTTAGAAACAAATGTTCAAAGGCATTTATTTTAGACTAGCAGTTTCTATAGCTGTTCCTCTTGCTCCCTCTGGGTGGAGCTGTTTGCAAGGAGTTGAAGCTAATAAAGCATTAAAAAAAATCATTTTATTGGGGGGGGGCGGCTCTTACAGCTCTTATAACAATCCAAATTATACATTTGTAAAAATGTATAATTATAATTTACAAATGTATAAATGCATAATTTACAAATTATACATTTGTAAAACATCATTTTCTCACCACCAAGGGGAATGAAGAAAACCCTTAGACTAGTAATCTACAATAAATACAGATGGCAAAGTCTAGACAAAGTTTTGGTTTCCTTCAAGAACCTTAAGTAAGAGCTACTAATTTTATGTTAATAGTGTGGAATAATTCACAAAAAGATAGCCATAGTGCTTGCACAGTACCAAAGGTATAATGAATCTCGTTCCATTGTACATTTAGAAATTTCTGAATTGACAAATACTTTTAAAAATAGCTTTTTTGGCATGGAATTCGCATATCATACAATTTAATACTTCAATTATATGAAAAAGAATTGCACAATCATCACCAGAATCAGTTTCAGAACATTCTGTTTTTCCTTGTCCTCATTGTTGTTAGTTCTTTTTTATCTTGAAACTTCCCTTGCAAGACTCTTAGGTATTTATTAATCTAGATACTATCTCTACAGATTTACCTATGCTGGATTTCATGTACAGTAAATCATGAAGCAACTAAAAAAAATCCAAGAATCAGCAATAGTGAAAAACAAAACAAAGTAAAACCTCAATCAAAAGGAAAGTAGGAAATATTAAAAACTGAAACAACTTAAAACAGGCCAAAGGGGAGGTCCAATGATAAGCTGTTGCATTTTACCTAATCAATTCTGCCATAATGAGCTTTAAATCCTTTTTGTCTGACTGCAACGCTCCTTATGTCCCCCGACTATGGTCAGAGGGGATTCACAAGAGGCTGATCCATGTGGTGACTCTTCAAATGGGTCAGGACTTCCACTGTACACTAAATCCATTGCCTCCTGCAAGCCAAGTATTTAGAAATTAAGCTACAATATTGTTTCCACTTTTGTATTTTATTATTTATAATGTTGGATTACACAGGCTTCTTCCATGTGAACTTAATTAACACCTCACTTGAAGATAAACCTTTAAGACCCCAGACATTTTTTTTTTGATAGTCAGGCACTGTCTGATTTTTTTCACCACATTTTCCAAACTACCCCTATCTTCAGTGATCACAGATTGGCAAGTGCTTTGTTGCATAAGGTTAAAAAGAACTTAAAGAAGCCCATATACAAGGTGGTGATCTTTTGCTTATTAAATAAATTATTTTAATTAGTTACTTTTGCACTTATTTTAAAATCAAGGAGTGATAAAGACTTAAAAAAGAAATGCCTACTAGCCACCATCACATTGGCCTCTTTTAGCTTTTTCTTCTGATATTTGATTGAAATCTCTATTTGATCACAATGTAGGGATGTGCACGGTGCTGTGCTTGCTGGAAGCTAGGTGACTATTCTTTCCAATCCCAGACATCAGTATTTAAAATCCCACCAGGTGACTTAAGGTGAATAGATCTTAGTGGAGTTTTTCGATGAAGAAGAGACTACGAAGAAGGAATACGAATGAGGTTAATTGAAGATGAATTGATGCAAATTTTACTATGGTGTTAGAGAAGAATATTCAAAGTGCTGAAGACTGCCAGAAATCTGTCTTGGAAGTATAACACCAGTGCACCTTAGAGTCCAGGATGGCAAGACTTCGTCTCACATTCTCCGTTAGCAGGAGATCCGAGTCTCTGGAGGAGGGCATCGTGCTCGCCCAAGGAGAAAGCCACTCTCACTGCCTTCGGGGAAGTTCTGAGACCTCGCAGCTCAGGAGGACGGCTCCAGGGAACTGGCGGAACTGCTCCTGTGCGTTTCCAAGCCGGGAACTTTCTCCAGAGGAGTGGCTAGGGATTTCGAACTGCTAGCCTTGCAGTTATGTGGTCCAATGCTGAACCCCCCGCGCCACCAGGGTTCCTTTAGTAAAGGAGAAGGGCGGCCAAAGAGAAGACCCTCCACCACAACAGGGACGGGCATAGTGGCGGCCACTGTGGGCTCAAACAGGACAAGGGTGAGAGGGTGCACAGGGGCACCTGCGTCAGAGCCAGCTTGATGACTTCTCATGCGTCGTGCTCTGTGTGTGTGTGTGTTTCCACCTTCCATTTACTGATTTTCTTGTTGCTGCTCTTGCAAGGTGCCGTCTTGTTGCTTCTGGTGGACAGCGACCCTGTCCATAAACCAGGGAACACAATGGTTCCTGGTTCGGCACCATTCTCACAACAATTTCTATGTTTGAGCCCATTGATGCAACCTCCCTGCCAATCCCTCTCATTGAGCGTCTTCGGCTTTTTTTGCTGACTCTACTTTATCAGACATGATGCCATCTCCAGAGACCGACCCCTTCTGACGACATGTCCAAAGGACTTGAGAAACCGGGCCATCCTGGCTTCTAAGAAAGTTATCTAATTAGATGTGAACGTTATCTAAATTTCAAGATAGATTTGTTTCTACGTCTGGCAGTCCACGAAATACTTAATATTCTTCACTAAAGTTGGCATTTCAAGTTTGTTAGTTCTTCTTTGGCTTATGCTACATAATAGATTCAAGTTGTGGCCTGTTTTTATGAATTTTCCCACAATTGACTTAATTTCCCTTTTCTTCAGATCTCTTGAATTTTCTAGGAATTAGCTATTGAGTTTCTCTCAAAGGATATTATCTTGTTTAATATTATGCTAAGGTCGTTTTATAATATTATTTAACTGAGAGTGAAGACTGTATTACAAAAATACACAGAAGAAATTGATTCCCTAGAAGTTCTTCTGTAGAAAATCGGGGGTGGGGAGGAGGGTGATGTGATGTGACATCATAGAGACCCAACTGGAGTGTTTAGGCCAGAGGTCTATTAGAAATGAAATACAATGTTTTAACTTGAAGTCCCAAACACAATTTATTAAAAATTAAATTTACAGTGTCCTCTTCCTTTAAACCTACTATAATTCCATTACATGCGAGTATATCATCATGAGCAGTTTGAACATTTTACTATTACTGAGGACATTAGGAGCAAAGCAGACATGTTAGTGCTCTGTGACCACAATGACTTGATGAGTGCCCTAATGACCAGCTTACAGCTTCGAAACATACAGAGAAAACGTACTTTTTTCTTTAACCTTCAAAAGGACACTTCATTTTAAAAGAACTCACCAGCATACATGAATCAAAGATGTTCTGTTACTTTTTACACTGCATAGTGGATTTCGAAGAATGAAAGTTATGCTTGCTCAAACATAGTCTTAATATAATGTCACTTTCTATAGTATGGTCAATTTTGTCTTTTTAAAAAAAAGTCTGCAAGTGCAAAGTTTAGTGGGCTATAGGACTGAGTTTAATATGGTGGGCTTGATTTAAAAAAAGAAAAGAAAGAAATGAAGTGGGGGCACTAACCTAGTTATTACTGAGTTTAAATGGACTGGTTTTGACCATTTTGAATCAGATAATCTGGGCTTGTTATGCTGGGTGTGCTAGGCTACATTTTCGAGAGACAAAGCCAGTGATGCTTGTATGTGCATGTACAAAGAAAGGGATATATGTATCCAGAAGTGGCTCGCATCGTTGTAGAGGGCAGAAAGTTCAGGTTTGTTCAAGTCCTTGGGTCCGATATGAGCTAGCGGTGTCTCTTCACTGCAGGGCTGATGGACAGTCAACTGGAGAGGAAGCAGAAGGGCAAGAGGTGGGGGAGATCTGAATGGACTTGAGGTCAGTAGGCTGCTGGCTTAGATTTATTTACTCAATGTCTGAGCCACCTCAGCATTCATGGCACTTAATTCCTCAGTTGCTTATTTTTATTTTTCTGTTCTAAAGCTGATTGTGATGATCATTGCACAACTTTTTTATGTGATTGAATCGTTGAATTGTATTATATGTGAATTATTATAGGCCAATAAAACTGCTAAAATAGTATCCATTAGTAAAACATACCCCACATAAAATTATTTTATTTTTATTTTTTCATAATATTTTTTACTGCATATGATTGTCGTAGCTCATAAAAAATGTATAAGAATCAGGAAGAATAATTTACCATGGTTTTCATTTATTCCTTCATTTACCATATCACAGAGAGCCCGAGAAGACAATGAGCATTTCATTAGATTTTACTTCAAACCATCACCTGGAGATTCCTTTTCTCCCAAACCTATCAGCCTTGTTGTTGGCTCACTCAGGACCATCCAGTCGCCCTTGACTCATGGTAACTCTCTGCCCAAGAGACAAGAAGGCTGCCTGTTCCTGCACCCGTTCCATGCGTGCTTGTGGGTCCAACAATCCATAGCGTTTTCCTTGGCTGAGTTTCGGAACTTGCTTACCAAGACTTTTCCCTGGTCGGTCCCTCTGGCGCTGGACGCTACACTAAAGGCTGTTCGGCAACATAACAACGGGCCGTCTTCCACGAACAGCTGCCTGGTGACTGCGTGGCAGTGCCTTGCTTGGAGTCTTCCATGGCCGTTGAGTGGATGCTAATTCATAGCGAGCTTGTAGGATAGAGCAAAAGGACCTCATAGGGTCCCAAGGATGTAATCTTTAAGGAAGCTGACTGGAATGCTTCTTGCCCCCGCCCCCACCCCCGAAGGAGAAAACCACCAACTTTCATGTGACCAGCCAAGTAATACTGCGTTAGGAGGGCTAATTGGCTGAAATCCAGAAGGCCTCAAATTAAAGCAAGGCAGCTGGCTGACTCTGTTCATATCTCTGTAATCTTTTTCAAAATATTTCCTTAGCTTTTATTCCCCTAAACTCTCAAGCGTGTGATGCATGGGTGACTTTGTTTGTGGTAAGCACACACTTTGACATGTTGTGCCAACATATATTTCAGTCCCTTGTGCTCTTAGGTTCTTTTTTCTGAGGGATTTTTTTCCCACCACTTCTTCTTTAGTTGGTTAAATTGCAACATCTCATTAAAGACCTGTACTTTTATCCAAAATTAACCATACTCTCTATTTGCACGAAGGAGCACTGGTAGTGTACTAGGCTATGAGTTGCAAGGTCAGCAGTTTGAAACCACCAGTGGCTCCATGGGAGAAAGTTGATGGCGCTTTCTATCCTCATCAAGACTGACCATCTTGATACTGGGTGGCATCTACTCAAGTCCTCCCTCAATGTAAGAACACTCTGTCCTAATAACCTGGCATTCTGTGATGCTCAGCTTCCTGACACGATTGCAGAAAACACAACAGGTACATAAGCAAATGTGGCAAAGAAAGCTGATAGTGCCTGGCTATTCAAAATTATAGCTTCTGGGATCTTTTTTTTTATCACTTCCCTGGTGGGAGGAGGAAGTCCAGCCTTGCTCCTGGAGAGCTGCTGCTGGATTTGAACTGTCAACCCTGTGGGCCGCAGTCCTGCACACAACCACTGAGCCACCAGGGCTCAGTACTTCTGGGATCTTACAGGCTTGAAGATAAGCATAAAGCAACAAGGCTCACATCGAAGAAGCGCAGCAGCCTGTGTGATCAGAGGTGTCTACAGTGTCAATATGAGGCACCAGAAGACCCCAAACAATCATACCAATGTGAATGAGAGGGGCAGGAATAGGGGCCCAAAATCCATCTGTAGACAATTGGACATCCCCTCAGCTAGGGTGTAATATGGCATCAATAAAACACAACACTTCTCTAGTCTTTAATGCTTCTCTCCCCACCCCCACCCCCACCCCCCAGTTCTACCTTGCAATTTTGGCTATACCAGAGAATGTATACTAATACAGAAAGAGCTCCCAACATTCTAAATTCTAAATAATGATAATTTATAATTTATTTAGGGTTCATTAGGGACAAGATAGGCGGGAAGAAAAGAGGAGCTGATACCAAGAACTCAAATGGAAAGTAAATGTTTATAAAATGATAATGGCAACATAAGCACAAATGTTTGATATAACTTATGTATGGATTGGGTCTCAAGTGGGAAGAGAATGCTTTGAAAATGATGGCGGCATATGTGCAAATGTGCTTGACACATTGGACGAATGTATGGATTGTGATAAGAGATGTAAGAACCCCCAATAAAAGTATTTTTTTAAGAAGCTGTAAAAGCTCCCAATGAAATGATCTTAAAAAAATAAAAAGACTGTCCACCTTGGAAATGCATGCAAGCGGCAGTTCTACTTATTCCTGTAGGATCAGAGTTAGACTAAACTTGATGGTAGTGAGTTTGGTTTGTTTGTTTTTCCTTCCTATTGACAAGTCACAATGTTTGCCATTTTTCAGGGGTCTACATAGTTTTGGGTAGGCAGTCATTTACTAACATATCTAGTACCCTGCTCTATTACTAACTTTTTTTTTAAAGCAAGGATCACATCTTTATCACTGATTTTTTTTATTACAGTACAGTTTTACACATTTCATATTGAGATTGTTCAATAATTCACTTAGAGAGAATCTACTTTCTTGAGTGAGTTATAGAAAAAGCTTTGTTTTGCTTTTTAAAAAGTAAAAAGTCTACAAGTTGATGTTGCCTGTTTATCTTGGATTGTGTCTACTTTGAATTTACTGGACTAGAATGGAATGTTCTCAAGTTTACAATAGTGTTTGATAGCAAGGTAGTCTGGCGGTTAAGTATTATTTGAAATCTGTAAATTATACTAATTCAAAGTGAACTCAACATCAAATGGCCTTCTTTCACTCTTATATAAATAGTAAAGAATAATCTTGGTGAGTGAAACATAGGATATGTTATCAGACCGGATTAAGGTGTGGGTAAGGGTTTGGAACATGGAAGGTAAAAAGGAGAAAGAGCATCATAGGAGATAAGTAGAAGGCTGAAGATGGCAAAATAGTTGGGCAAAGTATAAACTAATGGTAAAGAGCATTGAAAGTAAGTATTTTGAGAAATAGTAAAAAAAATCAGTTGTTGAAATTAGATTTGAGCCCAGGCAATTTAGGGTTGGGAATGATGTTTTGGGAAAATTTAATCTTTATGCAAATTAACCTCACACATCCAATAAGAAAAGCTCTAGTGATATGATGGTTCATTATTGGAGTTCAGTATGTAAATGATTTTACATTTCATCATATTTTGATGTGGGTTTATAGATATTTTCTAGCTGCACATGAAGCTTGTGAAACTAATTTGGAAAAGGAGTGATTGCATCCTAGTTTAGTCAGAATGCGTTTTCTTGTAACCTGACTTATTTTTTGTGCATGCAAATCATACGAGTTGCTTTGATCTGTATTTATTTTTTCAATAGTTCTGTAGCACAATTTGCGTTTCATGCAATCAAATAGTTCATTCATTCAATCATATCAAGGGGAATTGACTGATTCTTATAAATAGAAAAGATTCCTATTAAATATGTTCCACTGAATTTTTCTACCATCTCATCCTTGCTTAAGCAGCAGATAGGTCAATATGATCTGATGTAGTATGCTTAATTAAATAATTTTCAGCCAAACATCTGACATATTTCAAAAAATGAATTGAAAAAAGAGTCATGATCTACTTAGAAATCTGTAGGCATGAGAGGAAACAAAATTGTAGATCGTGTGTGTGGATCCTTAGAGCAGAAGTTGGCATTTCCTGCAATGGTTCCTCACCTGGTTTATGAAGAAATAATCAAAGTGGTAGAAGTTGGGTATAGCTATCATTTATTTAGCATATCCCCCCCTTCACATAATACTGCACTGAATTTAAAGCTGATGTCATTTAAAAATTATTTTTAAATCTTAGTTACCATCTTTCATATATAACCCACCCATGTCAATAACTGGCACATGCATAATATGCATAGGAAATCGACATGTGAGGGAGTTGTGCCATTTACAAGAAAAGGACATATAATCAGATGCTGGTTGCATCAAAAGATGGTATATAGAAATTAGCATTTTAAGAAAACATGTCATTGTGACTTGCATGAAAGTTTAGAAAGCAAATTGGTTTTCCATCCAACAACTCACACGCTGTTTGTTTTGTGTTATTGATTGCAATTTCCTTAGAGGAAGGACCCTCTTCTTACTTCTTCCCTGAATTTACTGCTTCCCTTTGTCCTGCTTTCCTTTTGCTCTCCCATGGTTGAGTGTCCTAGGGAGCATGGACCTCCTGTTGGTACCGCTCATCTTATAGACCTGTCTGACGTTTGACAGATGAACTAGGGGGTGGCCTGAGAGGTAGTTAGTTAATATGGCCTTCTTAGACATAACTCTGTATGTGATGTATTATAAGTTTGGACCCTATATCTGTGGTTATTATAATCCCATTTTGGAGGCAGTTCTCCATTATGCTAATGGTCAAGACTAAGGTGAGATGAAGTCATAACCTTATTAGAGAGTGTGAGCCAAGTCACATGCTTGGTTTCCTTGGGGTATGTTCTCATGAATAACAAACACCACACCACCATCAAAGCCATTCCTCTGTGTATAAAAGCCATGTCAGAAGCACAGATAGGAGCCCTAGGACCACAGGAAGAAGAGCCTCTGGTAGAACATGTTTGAGATTTCTGTCTAAAGTGGAGGAGACAGAAAGCAGAGACAATGGATGCTCTGTTTCAAAGATCATGGAACAGAGCAATGGACAGGCAAGGCCAGAGGTTGAGGCAAGGAAAGCATGAGATGGAACAGAGTCAAGACTATGAGGAGGAGAAATGGGCTGTTCCTGGCCCATGGAGGCAGAGGCCAATGGATCCCTTGACTGAGTGGCTGAGGACCAGACAGAGACTTCGCTGTTGGCTGAGGAAAGGTGTTGTAAACAAGTGACTGTTCTTGATGTTTTTAAATCTTGACTTGTGACCCATTGACTTCCCAATAAATCCCCCTTAGTCATGAGCATTGTCTTTGAGTTGGTGTGGCCATTGGATTCTTGATCCCAACAAAGAAGTAGAGTGCATTGGAAGGAATATTGGTGTTAGAATAAATAAACAAAAAATGGAGGTGTGTCTGAGCTCTGCCTTGTGGCAATAGGGAAGCCAGAGGAAGTTAGATAAAGCAACTCAAATGCCATTTACTGCAGGTATGTCATAGTAGTTACCTTTACCTCGGGTGTTCCTCCTAGTGTCTTCCTTTGCCTGGATCATTTCCTCCATATTACTTATTGTTTTTCCCTTCACCCAAGTAAAGACTAGAAGTCTGTCTTCTAGTCAGTGATCAGTTCCTTCCTTTCCCTCTCCTCCCCTCCTCTTCCTCTCTCTCCCCTGACTCCTCTTCCTCAGCCCTGGTAACCTTCAGAGTGTTTCTTTCTATGTATAAATTTTTCTTGACTGTCTTTTACTGGTCTCACACAATATTTGTTTTTTTGTGAATGACCAATGTCCTCTAAATTTGTCCATGTTATAAGGTGTTTCATAAATTCATCATTATTCTTTAACATTATTTAACATTCCATTATGGGTACCATACCCTAGTTTGTTTATCCATTCATCTGCTGATAGCCACCTGGGTTACTTCCATCTTTTGTGCCTTAATTCTTATTTCTGTAAGATATTAACCTAGTGGTGGGATTGCTGGCTCATATAGTGCATCTATTACCAACTTTGTAAAAGAAAGTGCTATCCTACTTTTCACACTAGTTGTACCATTTTACAACACCCACACCCCAGTTTCACCACTCCCTCACCTGCCACCACTCTTCCTGCAGTGTGTCGACTTTCAGTTTCTCTTCAGTAGTTAGTGAGTTCCAGTCTCTCCACACTCTCACCAGCAATTTTTAAAACTTTTTTTTATTGTGACTTGGGTGAAGATTTAAAGAGCATATAGGTTTTCCATTCAATAATTCACACTTTTTTTTCATGCCATTGACTACAATCCCCATAATGTAGCATCATTTATCCTATTTCTTTCCTGTGTTTCTTATTTCCATTCCTCATTCTTTCATAACGCTTCTGAATTTATCCTTAGGTCAGTACTGCCCTTTTTATCTCATATGGTAGATTATTCTCAGAGGTGTTTACCTGACTAGCTTTATTTATGGATCCAACTTTTTATTTGAATAAAATTGGGGTTTGGGGAATGAGTTCATTTCCAAACCTGAAGGTTGACTAAGGGTTTCTCACCAGTCTCTATCCTACATACATATCATACAATAGAATGGTTCACTCATTCAAGAATAATTGACTAATTCTTATAATTGGGAAAGATTCCTATTAAATATGTAGGGGGTGAGATGATATGTCACTGTCTTGATTTACATTATCTCTAATGGCTAATAAAGGAGTCCTGTTGGCATAGTGGATTAGGCATTGGGATGTTAACTGTAAAGTCAGCCCTTCAAATCCACCAGTTGTGCCTTAGGAAGAAAGAAAGGCTGTTTTTGAAGCCCAACGAGGCAGTTCTACTTTCTCTTACTGGGTTGCTGTGAGTCAGAGTTAACTTGATGGCACTTGGTGGTTAGTGCATGGGCATAAAGAATGTATTCTTTAGTTAAGTTTCCAACACTGTCTTCCCATTTTAAGTTGAAATGCTTGAGATTTTTGGTAGGGTCTTGATATTAGAATGAAAAGTTCTACAAACCATCTCTTGGTCAAGAATCATAATCCCACATTAATGCCTATTTAAGAAATTTGTTACATATTCATAATTTTCTCAATTTACCTGCTGTTGTACATATATAAAATTATAAATTCCCGAGGCTGAGCCCCGGTGGCATAGTGGTTGTGCATGGGACTGAGGCCCACTGGGTTGGAAGTTCAAATCCAGCAGCAAGGCTGGGCCTCCTACTCCCACTACCAGAGGGCAGTGATGCCACCCCCCAAAAAAAATTGTAAATACCCCTTTTTTTCCAGGAACGTCCCTTGGCAACTCGTTTACTTGCCTAATCAGCTGCAATAGATAGGTTTATTGTGCCAATTAGGCTAGGCCTCCATGGAACACGTGGGTAGAATTTAATCAGGTCAAAGCTTGATTGCAGGACAACCAAGATAAACACTTTCCAAGGTTGGCATCCTGTCTCTCTTCCTCCCTGTTGGTAGGACCAATGTGCTGTTACTTGAGCTAATTCTTTGCCTCAACTGTGCACTGCACTACCTGTGAGTGAAGCCAACGCTTGGATCATGTAGCTAGAGCTTGAGGCTCCTTGAGACCTGCTTCTCCTCTTATATCGTTTGAATTTGAGATCCCATCAGGCCTGCTTCTGTATGCTCCATAGCTATTGACTGTTACTGTCTACTCCTGCCTGTCTTGTGTGAGGGCAGATTCTGCTTTCTGCTTTCTTGACTTTGGACCAACAGTCCCACCAGCCTGTGTGAGTTGAAAAATCTTCAGTATAGTAACTGTTCCAGGAAAGTGAGTTGAACTGAGCCCTCTGTACTGTTGTGTGGACTAATTAGCCTTTATATTTCTTCTCACTGTATACATACACTCATATACACATACATAAGTGTCCTGTTTTTGTTTCTCTAGAGACCCTTGCCTAACACATCAACCAACATAAAGCTTTCCACTCTCCCTTTTATCTAGTTTCTGTCTTTGTTTGCTAGTTTTAGCCTCTCCTGGTGAGACCTGTATTGGTAACATACTTGATATATATATATATATATATATATATATATATATATATATATATCTTACTGGAAAAAAAACCTAGAAGATGACTCACAAACAGCATGACCTCTGGAGAACAGGATTGTGGAAGATTTTTTTACCATACATATTTCTATTTAATAACCCCACTTTTAAAATAATACATTTAAAGTCTTGATAGAAAATTTCTTGGTTTTAAGGAAAGAAAATCAGGAACTATCGTTTACAACAACTGTTTATAAAGTAACTAGGAAAAAAACTCTCAGAATAACACTACCTTGTTCTGTACCACATATAGAAAGTATTCTGTAAGTTTCTGATGATAAGCTTATACTCTTACTGTTAAGCAAGCCAGGGCTAAGAACCTATTTACTAGCCATAAGGTCTAGCTGTTCCCAACCAGAACCTTGATTCTTGAAAGAGACTCATAAGGACCGATAGATTAGAAATCAATACTTTATTTGAAAGCTACCTAATTTGTTTTATTAAGCAAAGTATTTATTTCTTATGTCTTAATGATTTGTTTATAATAAAAGTAAGATGATCATTTAAGAAGATTTTCTAACACATATGAAAGCTACACAAGTATTGATATAGTGGGTGCCATTTTGTACTTTCCATTAAAAAAATAAAGAAAAGAAAGTCAAGATTGTCCATTGCTCCAGTATTAGCCCCACTTGTTCCTTTTCCTAGAACAAATAATACATGAAAACAGAAACTATAAAGAAAGAGGTTTCCCCCGGGATTAAACGTTCACGTCCTCAGGGCTGAGATTTAAGATAGTGTCCCTTATTCTAATGTGTTAGGTTTCAAGGGATTGTTCGAGGATTCCTAAAAGGGTTCCTTTTAGGTGGACAGACAGACAGTCCATGGGACAAAATCAAGATCTGAAGTCAGGAATATGGTGGCCCTGCTTGAGACTGATGAATAGAAAAGACTAGAGAACGTTTGCAAACATTGAATCTTATCACCATAGAAATAACCTTGGAGTGCAGCTGATTAAACTTGATCTCTAGCTGCAGCTGGTATTCTGTGACTTGGCAGCAGAGTGAAAGTCTACTTTGAGAACAGTCTTAAATCTGGGCTCTCCTATATCTAAATTCTCTCTATACTTTCAACATGGTAACTCTCACTCACTTTCAGAGGGAATGAGATGAAATAAAACACCTTAGAGGAAGACGATCTTTTAAGTATGCTTATATAAGCATAGACATTTTTAAGAGCCATGAAATAAGAAACATGGATATGATGATTAAAAATACAATGAATGTTCTTAAGAAATTGGGGCTTTTAAGAAATCCCAGACGTGTTATATCATTGGGCGGGGGGGTGGGGGGGTGAGGGGTGGTCACCCTCTTGAATGTGTTATATGTTTTTTCTATTTTCTGATACATAAAACCCAGGATTAATGAACTTACAGGGACAGCAAGTAGAATAAGAGCTTTTTTTGGGGGGAGGGAGTTGGGGAAGGGGTCGGAGGGTGCTGGTTTAAGGGAGCTGGGGTTAAGGAGTCCAGGAAAGAGAAGAATGGTTGGAAAGCCCTTGGGGCATCAATTGTACAATACTACTTGATGGGAATGAACTATGGAATGAGAGTATACATGTCTTAACTCATGATTTAAAAAGTAACAGGAAGAAAAACACAATGAATGAAAAAAGAAATTTCAAAGACTTGGTCGTTCATTTGTCGCTAATGCCAAACTAATATTATCCATGCGACTAGCATGAAACTTGTGAACCGCAGCCTTGCGGTTGCATGGATGCATCCATTTGGAGCGGAAGCCCGTATTGGGAAGGCACATGTGCCTCTGATTGGAACTCTTGTCTTCATTTCCTTTTGGTTCTGTGGCCAATGACTGCTTCAAATCGAATATCTTGGATCTGATTTACAGCTGCCAGAGCACGTTCAGGAAGAAATCTTTAAGGGGTGGGGGAAAGGAAGGGAGAGAGAGAGAGAGATGTTTTCTGTTTAAAATCAATGACACCAGAGCCCTTTATCACTGTCAGTTAAAATACCCTGAGGTACTTGACACATATTTAATTTTCCTCTGCTCTCCCTGTCCCCCCCCCCGACATTTACTTTTCTTTTTCTTGATTTTGAAGTGCTTTTTAATATTCAGAGTTCAAATCATATATAAATAAAAAGAAAGCACTAACATACACCACTTTCCTTAAGGTCTCATCTTGTATTAGTAAAAATCCTATACATGACCACATATAAGGCAGGATGTAAAATGAAAGGTCTGGGGTCAACACAGAAACTGCCCATTGTTCCTTCTGCTAACAGTTTGTCAAGAGACACTGCCAGACTCCGTGTCACCCATCTGAGCTCTCCTTCAGTATGTACCAGTGATCGATTTTGTGCTCTATAGTAAGGTAAACTAATGCAAAACCACCTGCTTCTTTGAGAAGCTTGTTGATTAGGGTATTGAAAGTCTTGAGACGACTAGAGAAACATATAAGTCAACTGTAATTGTGTATTATAAAATGTGAGGAGGATTTTAATGTGGGCAGGAAGAGTGAAGGGAAGCTTCAGATGGACAAATAGTTGTTCAAGGACGGATAATATGCAATTAGGCCAATGAAAGGAAGGAAGTATGAAGGAACACTTTAAGTTAGAGTGCAGCTTGAGTTAGAGGGAGAAATAATATGCCCTGCAAAGAAAATCAAAGGAAATCACTCTGAACCATCTACTAGTGCAAGATGTAATTCGCTGTCTTTGGGGAGTGGAGAATGAAAAGGTAAGCTCAGGCAAGGTCTTGCTGGGAGAGACAGAAAGAGGAAGAGACCTTGCCAGCCTTTTAAACTAAATGTGAGAAGAACCTTTCCCCTTATATTAACTCAACCTACTACATTACAGAGGAAAATTAAACTTGTCAAATTCTCCTATTTAAAGTTCATGAATAGTTTATATT
>PVJH01029364.1:0-26111 GCA_004026705.1 Nesogale talazaci
CAAAAAGTGAAGCAGAAATAAATTTGGGGCAACGCAAAGCCAATCAATGCAGGAGGCTATTTCTGAGGCAGCCCATGAAAAGCTATCTCTCAACCATCATGCCGTACTCCTAAGAGACAGGGACCTTCCTGCCCTTTACGTGCTCTACTGACAAGATTCATTGTAATGCTTTTTTAAAAGAGGAATTCGAAATTAATTTGGTTTCCCTGCGTCTTGTCCTATTTTTACAGAAGAGCTAAATGTTCATTCCCAAACAACCACAAAAAATCCCATAAAGGATCAGGCAGGATGCGTGTGACTGCCCGTTAGACTTAAGGATGAAAAATTGGTTATGAAGGAGGTTAATGTTGTTATTCCAGAGAGATCACCCTGGTTGCCATGGCGAGGAATCTTCTGTCAATCACCCGGATGAAGTCGGCTCCTTGTGTGAGAACAGCCTCCATTAGAGCAGCAGTTTGGATACATTTGCCACTGAGCTTTGACTATAATGTTTAACTTGGTGGACAGGTCTGTTTTTCAGCAATTGAAATAGTGTAGAGTTTAAATGTGCTGCTTCTCTAACACAGCTGAGAGGAATGAAGGAAGAGGTGTTTCAGCCATCTCGCTGAACCCACAAGCCGAGAGGAGAAATCAACCCGTTGCTGTCAGCTCCAGTCTGAGAGACAGGATCCCTTCCTTTGGTTCGAGTAGCCGTGAGCATCCTAGGGTTTTCTTGGCTGCAATTTCGGCAAACCAAAGGAGCCTGCTGGCACTCTGGGCTAAACATCTGTCTTTTCAAGCCCACGCCTTACTCAGAAGGAGAAAGACGAGGCTGCGTCTGTAAAGATGTGCCCTCTGTGAAACCCTACAGAGAAGCTCTCCTTGATCACGGGAGGGCCTCCGGGAGTTGGCATTTACTCAATGGCAGTGCTTTACTCTTTGCTGAAGCAAATTGCCAGGCCCTTCTTCCGGTGGCCAGGGGGATTTAAACTGCCAATCTTGAAGTCGGGAGTTGCTCTCTGTGCCACTATCTGTCAGGCTGCACTAGACTTTCTTTTATCTCAAAAGGGAAAAGGAAAAAAGTATGCAGCTGTTCAGATACATTGTGACTTCTCATTGCCGTGGAGTCAGTGTGCACCGTGGGCACCCTGTGTGCAGCAGAAGGAAGCAGAAGGGTCTGTGCCTTCTTTACCATCGTCTCTGCGCCTGGACCCATTGTTGAGCCATGGTGTCCATCCATCTCCTTGAGGGCCTTCCTCTCTTTTGCTGACCCTCTACCCTTAGCCATTTCTTTCAGAAGTATCACTAAAAGACAGATTTGATCCTTCTCCAGGGACTGGTCTCTCCCGGCAGTATGTCTCCCTGAGTGCTATGAGGCATTTAAAGCCAATGGGAACTTCTCGGGGAATGAGGTTCCTGGAATTAAGACTTGAGACTAAGAAGAGAAGAGGATGGCTGGAGATCTGGGGGGAGGGGGTGGCGGGGGTGGCAGAGCTAGACTTTTCATGTGAAGGAATCAGGCATGATGCAAAGACACTGCAATGGGAAACACAGTTGCTCCTGAAGCTATTCAAGACATTCAACAAGATGGTTGCAAAACTAGAAGAGTGGAATCCATGTACCAAATGTAGGCACTGGAATGGGTGAATGTTCCTACTGTGACTTTTCTCAGCAACAACAATGAAAAATAATTTTTTAAAAAAGAATAACAGCATTTTGCAAGATTAATGCTAACCCTGACCAACAAGTCCAAAGCCCCAAAGACTGGATGGAAATTTGTAGTGTTATTTGGGCTGTGAAATAGAAGCTCCCTTTGATGGGTTGGTTGATGGATGGATTTTTAAAAAAGATTTCAGTGGTCTTGATCTGTGCCTTTCACAGCTTAATGATCTGCAGTTCCTGCTGAAATTTATTCGGGCAATAATCCACGAGAAATTGGTTGTTTTCAGCAGTTTATGACTGTTATTTAACATTTAACAGAATGGCTATTTATTTTGGAAACAACCAATTCTGAGAGGTTTATTGCTATTGTAAACCATAATCAACTGCTTGTATCATTACTAGTTTTGCAGGAGATAGAACGGGCAGCTGCAGGGGAGAACTGGTGAGTGGCTCTAACGTGTGCATCTGGGACTACTCGCTGCTTTTCCGCACCTTTCATTTCAGCTGCGTTTACAGCAGCAGTGCACTTGACTGCCTTCCATACCCAACAGCCCGAATACTGGTCCCAGTTGGATCCAAAGAGGAGATTGCTCTGGGCTCTTACGAGTTTTCTTCTTCTTCTGTCCTTCCTTCCTTCCTTCCTTCCTTCCTTCCTTCCTTCCTTCCTTCCTTTTTTTACCTTCAGTTATTGACACAAAGAAGACCAGATGTGGATGTTCCTGGACAACAGCGTAGACCATTGTGTTTATCTCAGCATCATATTAGGAATTAATGTGTCACAGCTCTTTGACCAACGGGAGTGTCTGGGTAATTTGTTCCAGTGGGGTTCGCCCTGTCATCAGGGAGTCTGTTGCTGGCCTGGGGACCCACCGCTCTGGTTGGGGGTGACCAGCTCCCTGAAGGAAGGCTCAGCCTGGAGACCCCAGGAGAGGGTGCGTGCGTGCGCTGCACATGTGGTCCCTTGAGAGGATTTATGATGAACACGTGCAGGGAACTGCTAAAGGGGTGTTCTTGGGGACGTGGGGGATTTCTGGCCAGGAAGGCTGTGACCCAGAGCTGACAGCAACATGGAAGGGGGCAATGGCGTTTCCACATCTAAAGACCATCAGGCTCTGTTGACTCAGGGCACCCGGCAGCATTCAAGGCTGCTCACCCTGTACCAGGGCCTCCTCATGGTCTCTCCTACTGCTGCAGTTGGCCCAGGGGGTGCAGGGAAACCTTTTTCATCTATCCAAACCGCAGCTCCCATTTTTAACACTGTGGGCATGATGCCCGCCTCTTTTCTGAAGGGCGATCCTGGGCAAAGGAAAAAGCAGGAGAACCCCAACCCTCCCATCCCTGGCCATGGAACCTGGCCTGATTCCTGGCTAGAGACTTGGGCAGACTAGATCTTTCTGGGGCAACAACTTCTTTCTCCTTTGGAGCAGCTGGAAAGCCCAACCCACAGCACCACTGGACTTCTAGAGGAATCTGGAGCCCATGGAATAAAGGGAAAGCGCAGATATTGAGAGGGGAAAAGTAGATCCAAGGCTTAAATTAGTCCCCTGGATTCTCTGCGGAGGAACCTGGGGACTGTGGTGGTGACTCTTAGGCTGTGAGCTCTGAGGTAAACAGGGAAAAAACCTCCGGCTGTTTGGAGGAGAGAGAAGACCAAAGAGAGGCTACTGAGGGGGTGAGGAGGACAAGAGGGGTCTCCAGGGCTGGGGGGTTTGAAAGTGAGGAGAGCAGGGCAGCACTGTGGGTCCACCCAGGGCCTGAAGGGGGCACAGGATTTATGCAGAAGGAAAGGGGGAGGACATCAGATAAAGATAGAAGAGTGTTCCTGCTTTGAGTGGATTTCTCAGCCAAGTGAAAACAATTTGCAGAGAAAACTAATGTGGAATGCAGGCAGGTGGCCCTTCCGACCCTCCCACAAAGCCCCCACGCTGCCCTCAAGTTCATTGCGACTCACGGTGATGCTATAAGACGGGGTAGAACTGCCCTGGTGAGCTTCTGCGTAAAAAGCGTGTCTTTCTCCCACATGGAGGGGCTGGTGGACCTCACGGTTGGCAGCCCAACACTTCACCACGACACCGCCAGAGATGCTGAGCCTAAATCAAGCAGCATAAAACATCTGCGAGTGAGGTCAGTGTCCCCTGCTGGGATCATGTCTTGGAGGTTTGGCACAGACGCGTCCCCTTGGGTAGAGCGGCTGCAGCTCTGAACTCTGCTGGTGTTTCTGGTGATGGCAAAGGAGCAGCATTCGTGATACAAACAATGGAGGGCAGCTATGCCGGGCGTTTCTCACAGGCACGCCTGTGTTTGGTGGCCACGGCTGGGCGGATGTTAGGCACACTGGGACAGATGGACACAGGACTGCCCCTCCCTCCTTCCCTCTAGTCTACCAGCCTTATCAGCCACCAACCCGAGAAACCAGTCCATGGAGCTGACTCAGATGTAGAATTACCCCAGGCATGCCTCCATGGTGATCATAGAATAATCACATTGGTTGGCTCCGTCAATGTAGATTGCCAGGTCTTTCTTCTGAGGTGCTTTGGGGGCAATTCCAGCGCCCCCACCCACCCCCTTTTCAGTTCATGGTCTGGTGGTGAACTGAGTGACCCAGCGAGAGACTCCTCCGTTAGCCACCACAAGAGGCAGTGATTTCAGCCTGGCATGCAGCTTTCTGGTGATGCAAGCAGTCCATATCTGAGCTGCCCCACGTGGCAGCCACCAGGCTGTGTGGGCACCACACACTTGAAATGTGGCTGGTGCAACTGAGGGAATGATTTGAACAGCCACATGCGGGTCCTGGCTGCCACACTGCACGGCACAGTCCTGGGTTCGGGGCTTCTGGTTGGCTCCACATTGGGTCTGTCTTGCAGGGACCGGGAGTCCTCTAATCATGCCATCTTTGGGACTCTGGTGAACAGATGTGGCTGATGGCCTGGCAGATGCACTCTCAAGGTTCCCAGCAGCGTAACTTTCCTCATGCTCTGCGTGTAGGTGGACAGGGGGGTGGGATGGGGGAGCTGAGTATAACAGCCGCGTGCAACCAGGCAGACTCTCCTTGCCGGCAGCAGAAACCACCTCAGACTGATCAAAGCAGCAGATGAATTCATGTCAAGGCTGCTGGGAGATATCTGGATCCACTAGGAGGACAGAGGCATCATCCTCGAGCTTCAGGAAGGGACACAGTCAACTCTGGCCACTGGATGCCATCAGTCAGCGTGACAATTGGGTGACTCCAAATGGGTTACCTTGGGCAGGAGCAGAGAGAAAGAGGACCCATAAGTTACTGGGACCCTCCCATAATGGAAATTAAGGGAGACTGATGTGGATAACAACACTGGTTTTATTTCCCAAGGAACGTACATGTGTCAAATTATACATGTGAAGAACAGGGACATGGCAAACATTCAACTACATATGTACTTAACACAAACAAACAAGTAAACAAACTGAACTCATAGCACCTCTATTGTCATAACTCTGGGGCAGCATAATCCCTGTGCCATCTGGCCCCCTACCCCTGCAAAGGAGGTGGGTGGAGCAAAAACTGCCTCCTGTGCTTTTACAGTGGGACATCGGGACTGCAGAGGCTTGGGCATGCTACAGGCCTAAGAGGTTGGTTTGGACCCTCAGTGAGGAAAAGAATGAATCTTTGCACATGATTACCCTTCAATATTTAGCTAGATCACCACACAGACCAGCAAGATCTGCAGTTCCTCTAGATTCTGGAAAGCGCTTTCTTGAATTGAACCAGGCTACTTGAAAGTGCCAAGTGACTCCATAGGACAAGGTGCCAACCCAATGCCAGGCCATCTTCCTGATGGGTTTCACGGCGAGGTATGTGGCTGGGGTTCAGCAGACACTGAAGAGTTGGGGTTGCTCTTTCCGGGGGCTGCTGCCTTCTATTTGGGAAGAATGTTGTGTTTTTAAAGAGCTTGGCCATGGCGGTAGGCAGGCATGCCCGGGTGTGAGTAGATGACCTCATGGACATCCCTTTACCCATTTCTTCATCAACGCACTAGGTGAGATGACCCCTGGGGCCTGGCTGTGTGCTGAGAATGAGACGGAGCCCTTGCGCCATCTGCCCCCCTCTGGCATCTCTCGCTCCACCCTTATCTTAGCAGCAGAAGGGTGGGGTGGGAGGCTGAACACAAGCTCTTCCACTCACTAGCTCAGTAATTCTGAACTGAACTTACTTCATTTCTCTGGGAAGGTGAAAAACTAAAACCAAGCTCACTGCCATCAAGTTGGTGCTGACTCCCAGAGAACTTATGGGACAGGGTAGAAATATTCCTGTGAGTTTCTGAGACTCTCACTGATAAAAACCTGTCTTCTGCCCTCTGAGTGGCTGGTGGGTTTGAACTACTGACCCAGCAGATTGAAACCCAGTGAGTAATGAGTATGACACCAGGGTTCCTTCTGGAGGGCCGGTATTAGTGCAAAACAGTGCCTGCAAGGAGAGTTATCAGATAGACAGCCTCAGAAAGGTGTAGAGGATTCTTGGTCCCGATTTAGGACACTGCAGGCCATGATGGCATTGAAGGGGATATCAGGGTGCTGCTATTCGAGTTGGCCACGCGTCACTTGGACTCTGTCATGTCATCATCACAACCTGCCCACAGAGTGGGTGTCCTACTTAGCTGGTGCTATTATGTAACAGAAGAACCACTCGTAGGTGGTTTAGGAAAAAGAAGTGTACCTCTTTATCTTTCCGAGACTGGTAGTTGAACTTAGGGCTTTAGGGGGAAACTTCCTCAGCGGACCCTGGGGAAAGGAAGGTCCAGCCTCTTTTACACTTCTGCCTCTTGGTTCCTTGGAATCTCAGGTAGGCTGGATTCCCCTTCCCCATCTGCTCCCTGGCATGGCTGTAGCTCGGCGTGCTCCTGTTATACTCCAATCTCTAAAGCAGGGGTCCTCACACTTTTTCAGCCTGCGAGCCACTTATAAAATGATCAAATCAAAATGCTACAAATGCTACCTGCTACAAAAATGTAAGACATATATTTATTATTTATTATATTTTTTCCTAAATGCATTGAGAATTCTTTGTATGGACAATGTACATTTGTATATCTTGAATAAGCACGTGAGTCCATATTGCACAATATGACACAATGATTAACTGTACATTTTTTGTCATGATCTGAGTCGACTCTGATGACTTGCACTGAATGGAATGAACCAGGGATACATAGTCCAGACAGTAGCTGCTGATAGCCAGCCTCAAGAACACTTCCAAATGATCTTCAGTCATAGTGGAACAGTACTTGGACTTAATGTTCTTTATGTGGGAAAAGGCTGACTCACATAAATAAGTAGAGTCAAATAATGCAGTCAAGGAGATAGCACCTTTGCTCATGTTTGGGTACTTTCCCTCTGCGAGTAAGTTCCAGAACTGTTCACACGCGCCATAATTCAGCTGAATGTCAGCTTGTGTGTCAAAGTAGCTGCATTCCTTATGAAAGTGATATGTTTTTGGCTGAGCCCCGGGGGCATAGTGGTTGAGTGCGGGACTGCAGCCCATGGACTTGCTGGCTCAAATCCAGCAGCGGCTCTCCAGGAGCAAGACTGGGTAGCTCCCACAACTGCCAGAGGGCAGTGATACCCCCCCCCCCAAAAAAGAAAGAAAGTGATGTTTTTGTCTTCTTACTTTGTCCAGCTCCCCCACACATTTTAACACCCTTTCATATGTTTAAGAGGGGAAAAAAACCAAGGTCTAAAAACTGGCAATAATTTAGCTCATCAGTTTTGCTGCACCTAGCACAGTTGTTGTGCGCATGCATTTGACACCTAAGATGGCATCTGATTGGCTGCATGGCATATCACGTAAGTGAAGGGATTGATGGCAGGCTCATGTGTATTTTTGCAATGCCATGCGCCCTACCCACACTACATTTGCGATCAACTAGTATGTTGAGATGGACGTATTGAGCACCTCTCCTCTAAAGAGACTGACTCAGGACATATACCTCTGACTACCTCAGCAACAACAAAAGCCCCATTCCCAAATGGAATTCCAGCCTCAGGGTTAGGATTCCCCAAGTGAAATCTGGGGGGACACAATTGAACCCTAACAAAGGTTCTCTTAAACATTTGTGCCTTGTGGCACTGGGATCCCTTTTCAAAATAATGCTTTCAAACACTCACAATGGATAATCATGATCAAATGAGCTAGGAAGGCAATCCGTGCAAAATTCAGTGTTCACGAACATTTTAAAGATCGCTTGTTTCTTTATTGACCCATTAAACACTCAGTTTGGGCATGATGGAGTTGGCTTCATTGGTAACAATCTACAGGATAGAGTAGAACTGCCACCAAGGGCGTCCTAGACTGGTCTATTGATGGGAGCATATTAACTGCTGGCTCTTCCCTGCAGAGGCTGCCTGGTTCAAACTCCTGACCTTTTCATGGCATCCACATGCTGAACTCAGTACCATCCATGCTGAATTCTTCAGTAATAGTCATTATATTCTCTCTTATCCTCAGATCCCCTTTTAATCCAGGGGATTTAACTTCTTTGCTGTGACCACATCCTTGAGAAATGTCTACGGGTCCATGATGGCCCCGCCTAAAAGAGGCTGGAGATTGGCAAGATCTGTTCTCATTCCAGCTGCACCTCCCACCTGCCTCCTGTTCTTTCTCCCTGGCTTCCAAAATGCAACGTGACAGGTGACAAATGCCCTGAAAGGCAGGGAGGTCTTTGGACTGTGAGCATAAGGGAATGAGTGACTACTCTGAGGAGACTTAATAAATTATCCTGCATCTATTTTAAACCCCAAGTGAAGTTTTTGAGCTTTAAGGATAAGAATTTCAAGATAGAAACTTTTGTGCTTACCTGAGACTCCCCTGGGGAGGTGACAGTGTCGGGGGAAAGAGGACAGACTCTGGGGTCTGATGGACCTAAAGCAGACTCAGGCTCTTCCACAAATGTTTTCAAGCCCTGTTTGTTCAAAGGCCCTGTCTCTTCAAAGGTGACAGATCCCTTAGGGTTTTCATGAAGGGGCCCCCGGTGATAAAGAAAACAGCTGATATTAAGATGTTAGAATTGTTAGTCGTGTGTTGTTCATCCTTTAGAAACATGCTTTCTTAATTATTATAGTATTTGTGCAATAATTGAAGTAAAAACAAAATTGTAGAGCCAAACAGATGGCAGTGAAAATGAAAATTAGGGGTGTGGTAGTTAACGTAATCTGGTGTCAATTTGAGGATTCAGAGTGAAGGGGTGGAGTCCAGCCAGTCAATCAGATTATAGCCAATGAGGCTTCGCTGTGGGTATGACCTTCTCCTGAGACTTCTGGGAACTCTGGAAATTCCTCCTTGGAGGTGGGAGACACACTCTCTCTCTGCTCACTACCTGGGAGACACTTTACTGGCAAGACACATTGCACTATGCTGATAGAGCTCATGCCCCAGGAAATGGAGAAGCCATGTGGAGACCCTAGCCAGCACTGAGATGCTTCTACTGTCTCTGGATCCCAAAGACTTTGCACCTACTGGCCTGTGATCTTCCTGCATTTGGCATCATTGCATGTGTTTTGTGAGTCTGAAGAGAACTTCATAGGTTGGTATCAAACATATGGGCTAGTATCAGACTTATGGACTTGAGCTGGACTCCTCATTCGTAGACACACGTGAGTCTCCTAGATTTGTTTCTCTAGTCTATCCAAACTAACACAGGGGGAGAGCAACTGTGAGGACTCGGATCTATGAAACAATGTCGCCGTTGTCTAGTTGCTGGTGGCCACGGGTGAGGATTCTCAGGGTCCTTGGTAGGTTTGCGCTTTTGGCCGCATGTGTCAATTTTGACCATTGAGCATTCCCTTCTTTTTCTCTCTCGCTCTAATTTACCATGTAAGTCCTTTCCTAGTGACTTTTTCCCTGATAAGGTGGGGCAGTAAGTGACATAGAAGGGGCAGTGTCTGGCCTCCTCTGGTTTCCCTATTGCTATGAGGTGGGGATCAGGTGGCCTTCCATGCTCCACTGTTCTTTACCCTGTTCTGATATTAGAGAAGTTACCAGGTTGCCACAAGTCTTGGTCAGTAACAGGATCCAGCTATCAGTCTATCAGTCTACAGCAATACCTGTACCCAAAGAAATTGAGTTGCAATTTTCTCCAATAACAGAACATCCTCCTCTCTATAGGTTGATGATGGTAGCTAATTGTGATGATAAGACACAAGGAACAGATATTCTGACAAGCCAACTTATGGGCCATTGAATTGGGACTAATAAGTGATACCTCTCTCACCCTCAGCCTGTCAGCTCTCAGCCACACAGTCCGTGGGCCTCGGCCTCTTCTTTGGAGCAGGAAGCTGGCCCATGCACCCGCTGCCCTGCCTCACAGTCTTGGTGCTGCCCTTCTGCTCTGCCTTGTGGCCTTTTTGCCTCCGACTCTGGTCTTGGCTTCCACCACTTGCACTTGGTCTGTGCTGGACGCTCGCTCCCCCTGCTTCAAAGATGGCTCTTTCTTATAGACTGGGGGTAAGGGAGCGGGGTTAGGCTGGTGATGAAAACTGACCCATCTGCCCTCTCCTAGCTTTATATACCCCGTATATGCATAGTCCCACCTGACCACTTGGTGGCAGGTACAGAGACGTGGATGGAAGAGCCAGATTTAGACATTTCCTTTTGCCCACCACAGGGATCCAATGAAGACAAGACAAAGCATCCCTGTCCTCACTTCTATAAAGCACAGATTTCTCCCAAGTAACCCTTGAAGTAGATATTACTGCATCCATTTGGGGGGTGGGGGTGTGTGTGGCGGAGGGGGGGCGGGGAGCAGACCAGAACACAATATAAAAGGCTAGAGCACTCTGCTCCTAGGAAGTAGGTCAGGAATTTGAAAGGAGGTCTGGATGCTGCCTCTGCAGACCGGATATCCACTGGAGCACATCCTACTACAAGGGCTCAGAGAAGGCTGAATCCTGCCCAGAGTCATGCAGCTCCTTAACTGCAGTGCTAGGATGTTACAGCTCAGCTCTGCGGTCCTCAGTGGGCCAGAAACCCAGGTGTGTGCTTTCTTTTTTCTTTTTTTTTCAATGATTTTATTGGGGGCTCTTATAGCTCTTATAACATTCAATACACCATTCATATCAGGCATATTTGTACACATGTTGCCATATTCATTTCCAAATATTTTCTACTCGAGCCCTTGGTATAAGCTCCTCTTTCCTCCCTTTTTATTATCTTTTATAAATCATTTTATTGGGGGCTCATACAACTCCCATCACGATCCATACATGCATCAATTATATGCAGGCCACATTTGCACACTTGTTGCCATCATCACTCTCATCTTCTCGCCACTTAGGCACCCCGTATCAGCACCCCATATTCTTCTCCCCTCCCCTTTTCTTTTGAGAGAAAATTGTCTTCCTTCAACATATGTGGGTTTTAAACCGCAAAATTCTCAATCTAACCTTTGTTGTATCATTTGGGTTAGAAATGCAGCCTTCTTGGGAAATGCCTGGATAATAACATTCAGCTTCATCTCTTCCCGACAATCCCAAAGCACTCTGGGTGGGTGGATGACTTCCCAAGAGGTATCATTCTATCCTCAGTCTTCACGTAAATATTAGCACCACAGTGAGAAATGGCTGGCACCACGCTCCCCTGAAAGCAGATCAGACTGGCAACACGTGTAGGCATGCCTGCTTAATGGAGTGGGTGGAGAACAAGGCCAGCGATGAGTCCGTGTCAAGTGGAAAACATCTTCATTGAGAGCTAAACATATGTGGATCCCATTAGAGCAATGCAAGTCACTTGCAGATGTTACCTGGCAGCTTCGCACCTGGTTCTATGAAAATTACTAATTGGTTTCAAGGTACAGCCAGCCACCGGATTGGCTGGACTATGAAAACACATGTTAGATCCATGGAGCGGTGGGTCTGCCGTGCGGAGCCTGGGTGCCTGCACCATTGGGTAGTGGGTGAGGCACTTTTAACCAGTTTTCCAAAGATAGAGGCCCTGCCCTCTGGTAATCTGGTGGAAATGCAGAATGACTCTCAGATTAAAAAAAAAATCAATGCTGCTCTGCCTAAAAGAAAAAGAATGCTGCTGTGAACAAATAGACACACACCCCTTTCTCATTACTCCTGAGTCCATTGCCACGGGTCTCAACATTCCATTTGGTGGGCAGGGAATCCACAGTTCAACAAGTAAATCTATGGCCACCCCCTTGATTCCTGTTCATGGCAAGGCTGTGAGAAACAGAAAGAACTGCCTGGGGGCCTCTGCTTGGCTCTAATCCAGGGGTCCTCAAACTTTTTAAACCGGGGGCCAGTTTACTGTCCCTCAGACTGTTGGAGGTCCAGACTATAGTTTTTTTTTCTTTTTTTTTTTAATTATTTTATTGGGGGTTCTTACAGCTCTTATAACATTCAATACATCCTTTGTATCAACCTTATTTGTACACATATTGTCATCTTCATTTCTAAATATTTTCTACTTGAGTCCTTGGTATAAGCTCCTCTTTCCTCCTATTTTTGTTTGTTTGTTTGTTAAATCATTCCCTTGGGGGCCCACACAACTCCCATCATGATCAACACACACGTCAATTGTATGCAGAACATATTTGCACACCTGTTGCCATCATCACCCCCAAAACATCCTCCCTCCACTTAGGCCCCCAGTACCAGCTCCCCATATTTCCCTTCCCCCCACACCCTTTCCCCCTCCCCTATGAACCCTTAATAATTTACACATTGCTATTACTTTTTCATATCATACTCAGTCCGCTGTGTCCCTTCACCCACTTCCCTGCTGTCCACATTCCAGAGAGATCATGTGTAGATCCCTGCAGTTGATTACCCCTTTCCACTCTACCCTTCCTCCACCCTCCCTGTATCACCACAGCCACCACTGGTCCCGAAGGGATCATCACTGTAGTTGGAAACATGGGGAATCCAGGACAGATGATCCCTTCAGAGGTGGACTATAGTTTAAAAAAAACAACAAAAAACAACTATGAACAAATTCACTGTGGGCCCAGGATGAGTCGGCTGCTAAGCAGGAAAGCAGTAGCAACAAAAACACCCACCGGACTGGATAAATGTTCTCGGCGGGCCACATGTGACCCCTGGGCCATAGCTGGAGGACCCCTGCTCTAATTTTATAGAAACCTAGAGCCAGATTCTCCTTCCCAGGAGCCTCTGGGTGAATCCAAAATGCCAGCGTCATGAACAAACTGCGCACTTGTGGACAGGTGGGCAGGTGGCATCCCCGGAGGAGAGAGCAAGGCCAGGCAGATTGGGAGGCAACACTGCAGGCCAAGAGCTCAGGAAAAGCTGGCCCCGACCCAGCTCTGGCGAGTGGGTGTGACGCAGCAGGCCCTCCTCATGCAAAATGAATGGAGGTCAATAGCTGTGGAGGACAGAGGTTCCTTAGGAGATGGGCCAACTTTCACGGGCATCCTGCATCTGAAACTCCCGCAGAGAGAGGGTCCGTTCTTAGTCTGTGCAGCCTTGAGGAGGAGGACGGGTGAGTGCTGGGAATTAAGAGGCGAGTGGTGGATCCAGCCCCGAAAAGAAAGTTGAGAGCCACGTGTTTTATCGCTTAATCCGGAAGCTCTGAGCCCTTGCTAAAGATCTTTGAACTTCCTTTGTCTGATCGATGTGTTCCCCACCGCCAATTGATAGCGCGCTAATTCCCATTGATGCCGGTGGCTGAGGCCGGGCAATAACCGCCTGCTCCACGGGCTGATCCCCACTAGCCCGCGCGGGAGGTTTCAGATATTTCTGACGGATTTTGTCCATGGAGGAATCTGGCAGTCAGAATGGGCCGCCTTTCCCCAGGGGGACGTGTCAGCCAAGCTTTGAAGGACAATGCCCTGCTCCCAGGGTATTGTTAACTACCAAAGGGTGCAGAGATGGCATGCAGTGCCACGGTCCCCGCACCACCCCCCTGGAAGAAAGAATGCAGCCCAAGAGGAGGGTGGTCCCCTGGTCTGTGGCTTTGAGGGCTGCCAGGGAATTGCCAGCAGCGGGCGGGCATGGGGGAGTAATGTGGGTCGCGTGAGTCATTTCACCAGTGGCATCTGCTTTCACTGCTCTTCCCCTTCATGACATTCTAACTTTAAAAGCTGACACCCCACACGTAGCTCCTGCCGTTTTCCTATCGTGGTGATATGTACTCAATTACGTCTGCACAGAAAATGGATGGTGCCCTCCAGAAATGCCATCAATGGGCCGAGCTGATGGACTCACTGCGCCGGCCTGTTATTCTTAATCCAGCAGGCTGCTCTAGAGGCATAGTCCTTGCCCGCTCAAGCTCCAGTCTTCCGGGAGACAGACCCTCTAGGCTTTGTCAGCCCAGCCACATCATGGCATCCTTCTGATTTAAGACACATGACACAGTGGCACTGTGTGGTGACAGGAGATGCCATGGACTCTCTCCCAACTCACGTACGGTCTCCCTGACCTTGGAGATATGATAAAGATACGAGCATCTTCAGGGCAAGTGTGTGTGTGTGTGTGTATGTGTGTGTGTGTCAGGGTGCTGGTGAGAGGGTGAGTGGACAGTGACAATGTGGAAGAGGAGAGGGCCACTTTTCTCTGTACTTTGCTGTTAGAAGTTGAAAACTTAAGCGTGGCCTTTTCTTCCCCCATGGAGTCTGAGACACAGGCATTCGTGTAAACATACTCAATAATACATTCTGGGGTGACAGTTCTGTGGTGTCAGCATTCCTATTACCAAGGCTTATGTTTAGTGCTCTGTACAATCCGAAGGGCTGTGGGTCAAAGCAGGGTATGAAGCTACCTGCAGCAGGATGCAAGCAAGCCAGCCAAGGGACCTTTCTTTGGTATTTGCAATACCAAGCGCGCACAAACCTTCATTTTCAAGCGTGGTCTCTCCACCCCTGTCCTGGTTTGCAAAGACGGAGCTCCATTTCACTGGTGGTGTCACTCTGAGAGGGTCTACCTATCTGTGACTTCAGTCTCCCACATTTTCCTTTAGAAGTGAGTTAGTGCGGACTGGGGCCCAGGGACTCTGGGAACAAGGCTGAGCTTGTCAAGAGCCAGAGGAGGCATCAAGAAGACATAACTAACACCCAGGGCCTAGCGGGGGTCACAGAGCGCAGAGGAAGTTATGTCGCGCTCAAGTGCCTTTTCCTGAAGCCATACAACTGAAAAATTGCGTGGAAATTCAATTTGGACAAATCGCATTTTATTTTAACTGTATTGGGAAAACTTGAGAGGTAAAATCATCTTTTAGTTTATCCTTGACTATTTTGAAGCAATATAAACAAAACAACTTTTATTCACTTAGTTCATTTTCCATATATCACTCCCCCCACTGCCACCCCCAAACCATCTGTTTACAAGGGGGTGAAATTCAGGCAAGTACACAGTGAAGACAAAATAGAAGAGGCCAGAATGCAAACTGAATACTGAAGTCTAGTGGGCCCCTGGGTGGTTAACATCCAGCTTGAAGACAACGCACAGCTTCCCTTTCATGATAGATAAATGTGTCCTCACTTTAAATCATCATGATGGATTCTCATCTCCTGCACTTGCTGAGCGTGAAACTTTAAATGTCAGAAAGGCTTTAAACAATTAATTATTGCCCTAACCCACTTCCATCATGTTGATTCTGGTTCATAGCAACCTTATAGGATAAAGTAGAACTGCTTCTTAGAATTTCCCTAAACTGTACATCTTTATAGGAATGGAAAGCCTCATCTTTCGCTTAAGGGGCAGCTGGTGGATTTGAACCTCTGACCTTATGGTTAGTAGTGCAATGCTTAACACACAATGCTACAAGGTAACTTTCTTGGACTAATAAAGGCTAAATAAGAATTATTCACAGCTGAGCTCCGGTGGCGCAGTGGTTGTGTGCAGGACTGCAGACTACTGGGTTGGTGGTTCAAATCCAGCAGCAGCTCTCCAGGAGCAAGACTGGGCTTACTATTCCCACCAGGGCAGTGATGTGGCAAAATAAAAGAAAAAGAAAGAATTATTCACAAGAACTCATTGCCATCTAGTTGACTCTAACTCCAAATCCAATCCTCTAGGAGGGTAGAACTGTCCTTGTGGGTTTCCATGATTGTATCTCTTTTTGAGAGTCGAAAATGTCCCCTCCCCCCCATCTTGAAATAAGGACTGTAAGTACTTTCGATCCTTGATTCTAGGAAACATTGTGGATGTATTTCTTCCATGAAAGATGTTTCTTCTGGCAGCCCATGGCATGGTACTTTTTTTTTTTTTTTGGTATCACTGCCCTCAGGTGGTGGGAGTAGGAGGCCCAGCCTTTGCTCTGTGGAGCTGGAATTGAACCTCCATTCCAGTGGGCCACAGTCCTGCGCACAACCACTATGCCACCGGGGCTCAGCCTGCATGGTACTTTCAATGTTCTTCCTGAACACCCTAACTCAAATGTATCTGTGCTCCTTTGACCCTCCTTATTCATTGTCTGACTTTCACATGTATATGATGCACCTGAAAATAACGTGTCATGAGATGCAACAAAGCCCACATAGAAGAAGCACACCGGCCTCTGTGACCATGGGGTGTTGCAAGTATCAGGTATCAGGCATCAAAGAACTAAAAATTATATCATTGTAAATGAGGGGGAGTACCGACTGGGAACCCAAAGCCCATCTGTAGGTAATGGGGCATCCCCTTCATGAAGGGTCACTGGGAGGAGACAAGCCAGTCAGGATGCAATGTAGCAATGATGACACATTCCTCTAGTTCTTCAATGCTTCCTCTCTCCCCACCCTCCACTATCATGATCCCAATTCCACCTTACAAATCAGGCTAGACTAGAGGATGTACACTGATACAGATAGGAACTGGAAACACAGGGAATCCAGGACAAATGATCCCTTCAGGAGCAGTGGGGAGAGTGGTGATACAGGAGAGTGGAGGGAAGAGAGACATCGGACAGTATTAGATATGACAAAATAATTATAATTTATGAATTATTAAGGATTCATAAGGGAGGGAGGAGCAGTAGGGAGGAGACAATGAGGAGCTGATATCAAGGGCTTAAGTAGAAAGCAAATGTTTTGAGAATGATGGGGAAAACAATTGTACAAATGTGCTTGACATACAATGGATGGATGGATGGATTGTGATGAGTTGTATGGGGCCCCAATAATGATTTTTTTTTTAAATCAACAGATGGTATAAAATATAAAAATTAAAATAATTTATAAATTATGGAGGGTTCACGAGGGTGGGAGGGTGGACAAGGAAGGGGCAAAAAGAGGAGCTGATAATAAGGGCTCAAGAAGAAAGAAAATATTTTGAAAATGATGACGGCAACTTATGTACAAGTATGCTTGATACAATTGATTTATGAGTTGTTAGAACTGTAAGAGCTCCCAATAAAATGATAAATAAGAAAGAAAATGGCTGGAAGTCCTTGGCACCTCAGTCCACAAAGTGACAGCTTGCTTTTCAAACGTTAAAATGGCCCGCCTTAGCAGGGAGGAAGGCAAACTGTGCCCAGAAGCACCTTCATCTACCCAGAAGTGCCAGGAGTTGTCGGTGTCAAATAGATCCCAGCCCATTGCAACCCTATGCACAACTGAAGGGAAGCCTGCTGACCCTTCTCTGTGCTCACCAGTGCCCCGATGCTTGAGGCCGTGTTGCAGCTACCGTGTCGCTTCATCTCATTGAGGGGCTTCCTTTATTTCTACTTTCCCAAGCATGATGCCGTTGTCCATGAACCGGCTTCTCTTAACAGCATGTCCAAAGTAGGTGAGACAACGCCTCGCCATCCTTTCTGCCAACGAGCACTCTGCCATACTTCCAAGATTTGTTGGCCCTTTTGGCAGCTTATGGCACTCTCAGTGTTTTTTGCCAGCACCACAATTCAAATGCATTGATTCTTGTTTGGTTTTACTTATTCAAATGTCCAACTCTCACATGTACAAGAAATGATTGAAAATACCACAGTTTGGTTTAGGCACTCTTGAATCCTCAAAATAACCTCCCTGCTTGTCAATGGTCTTAAAAAAGTTTTGTGTAATTACCCGATTGTGGCTGTCATGTGCTTATGTTAATTTCATGATTGATGTAGGGGTTGAGTCTGGCCCGTTAATCTGGAAATAACCATTGAGTAACCAATGAGACCTCCGTGTGTGCATGGCTTTCTCCTGAGACTTCTGGGAAATCTCGTGATATTTCCCTCATGGAGATGAGAAGTTATCTCCCCAGTTGTTGGGAGTTAGTCTCAGAGACAATGAACTATGGATAAGACAAGATGGCAGCGTCCGAGGAGTCGGAGAAGCCACATGGCCTTGCCCTGATGGAGCCAGAACTCTGAAGTTGGAGAGACCACGTAGAGAGCCCTGCCAGTACTGAGTTACTTCTGCCACCACTGGATGTTGTTGATGGACCCTGAGCCCTGGAAACGAGGAGCCATGAGGGGACTCCTGCCAGTACCGGGACTCTGCACCCACTGACCTGTGACTTTGTGAATTGGAAGGAGACATTATAGACTGGTATTGGACATAAGAGCTAATATGGGACTTATGACTTTGTACTGGACTGGGTTGGGACGTTTTCTCAATGTTTCATTCCTTATGTACATAAACCATCCCCTTATATCCATATGCATGTCTATGGATTTGTTTTTCTAGTCTACCTGGACTGACACACTGATGCAAGGCGTCATTTGATCTCTTGACAACTGCTTCCATGAACTTGGATCATGGATCCAAGCAAGATGACATCCTTGATGACTTGAAATCTTCCATTTATTATGATGTTACTTATGGGCCCAGTTTGGGGGAGTTTGCTCCTCATTATACTGAGTTGTCATCCATACTGGAATTTTGACCTTCGCCAGCAAATACTTCAAGCCCTCCTCACTTTCTGCAAGCAAGGTCAGGTCATCTGCTATGAGGTTGCTAATTCAGTGTTCCTCCAATTCTATGGGTTCAGTCTTCATATTACCTAGTTTCTCTGATTATTTACTCTGCATTGAGACTGAGTAAGGATGAGGTGAAAGGATACAACCCCTTGACACACATTTCTTGATTTCCAACTATGCTGGAACCCACGAAGGAGCCCTGCTGGGCTAATGGTTATGCACTGGGCTGCTAACCAACTCGTTAGCCATTGGAAACTCCCAGCTGCTTCCTGTAAGAAAGAAGGGGCTTTTTACTCTAGCAAAGGAATACAATCTCAGAAACTCATAAGGGCCATTCTACCATATCCTACAAGGCACCATGAGTCAGCATCGACTCGAAGGCAGTGAGTTTGGTTTGGTTTGGAATATGGCCTTGTTCTGTCTGCACAACCTCTTCTTGATCCACGTACAGGTTCTGCATGAGCTCAGTGAAGTGTCCTGGAATTCCCAGTTTGTTATGAAACACCTAGTTGAATACCTTGGCATATGAGTAAAACACAAGCACACTTCTTTTAGAGAGTCTCTGCTCTCAGTCAAGATCCATATGACGTCAGCAATGTTACCCCTTGTTCCATGTCCTCTTCTGAATCCAGCCGGCTTTCTAGTCTTTTAGAGAGTCTTGGCCACCCCCAGACCCAGATCTAGCCGTTCCCATAGGCTCACTAAGAGTCAGCATTGACTGGAGGGCAGCAAGTTTGTAAGTAATTTAAAAATTAAAAGCAAGTTTCAGAATTTCTTTTGAAATCCACTTTTTTTTCTTTCATCCCCATCTTTTTCATGACCTTTTGCTTTCTTCACAATTGATTGTTTTGAGGTCCTCTCACATGGGGTCTACTGGTATGTGTCTGTGATAGGTAGGTTTGTTGTGCCAACATGGCCAAAGAAGATAGGTAGGTTTGTTGTAACAACATGACCAATGAACACATGTGAGATCAATTGAAGGGTGGAGATGTAAATGGCTCAGAGAACCTCGCCTCTCGCTCGCTGTTGAATCTTTGGACCAGGGTGTAGCTGCCTTGCTTGTCCTGTGCCTCGATTTGCAAGCTACACTACTCGTGGGACACCGAATCCATGGACTGTGCCACTGTGAGTTGAGGTTCCTTCAGGCCCTGCTTCGTCACACTACTGGAATATACATCTCTTGAGCTGGGGACTGTCAGACACTGTCATCTGGCTGACTGTTGATGACCTGCCTTGCTGTTTGCTGCCTGTGGCCGGATAGCCTGAACTGCTCTACAGAGGACTACTTGGTGGCCTTCAAGACTGGAAGGACTGCCAGTGTACTCCTGTCTCATGAAAGTGAGTTGTACTGAGCCATTTGCACTGCTTTATAGATTAGTCAACTGTTTCTTATGTTAGATATCTTTCTCTCTATATATCTATATACACACACATGTATGCATATATATGGACACATACACACACACACATATATATATATAAAATTATTAGTGTCTTGGCTTTGTTTCTCTATTTCTCTAGAGAACCCTGCCTAACACAGTGTTCAAAACATCAACTCTGTTTTTGAGAGGTTCTCAAAATCAAGTGGGGAAGACATAAGATTGTGTTTGGCTCTCGTGGACTTATTGGATCTTCTTCATCTTCAACCTGAGTTTATATCTGAGGGTAACACCCCCCCCCCCACACACACACACAAATAAGAGATTTTTATTTACCCTCAAAGCTATGTATTTGAGTTTTTTTAACAAAAACAACCTTATCACCCTCAAAGTACTCTCCATTACACTTAATACATTTGTCAAATCTGCGATTCCATTCTTGGAAACATTTTTCCATACTCATCTGCTTGGATGACTGACAGTACTTCCCTTGTATTTTCTTCACCTCTTCTATGTTGTTAAAAGGCTGCCCTTTCCCATCCCTTTTCATTCTCAGAAACAAAAAGAAGTTGTGGTAGGTCTCTTGCATGGGAAATACCTCAATCCTTGGTTTTGCCTGTGAAAGAATTCACACCGAAGTCTGATTTGAGATTCAAGTGAGTTTATAAAGGATAGACATGACACAAATGTGCTGGACCACTGCACTCTGTATTGGAGCAGCTGGGAGAGATAGTCTGCCTGATAGAAAACTTTGGGCTCTTTAGGGCTCCTATTGGGAGCTGTGGTTGACAATACTGGCCAACACCATTGGCTGAATCAAATATACCTGGCCCAGAAGGACCAATCCAGGTGAACCACCCCTTCCTGACCGGAAGCCCCAACATCTGAGTATACACAATGGGCTCCCCAGTCCCTGTGCTAGTTGTTTAACAGGTGCATGCAGCAATGTCTCAGAGTAAGGTGTGTGGGACAAGAGAGGCGTGCAGTTTGTTGTCAAAACTGGCACATTGAAATGGCTAAATGAGCAGATGCATTGTTGTGGTGGCAAAACCAGTCCCCTGTCTGACACTATAATGTAATCTTTTCAGAACCTATAAATAGAAAGTTTGATTAACAGTCTGACCTGGTGGAATGAACTCCAAATGCCCTATGAATCAACATTTTCATCCATTTGGGAAGTTGATGGACATCCAGAATGAGGTTTGTCATCAATCAACATTTCACCTTTTTTGAAATGAGAAAACCACTCATACACTTGAGTTTTCCCCATGGCACTATCTTTATAAGCTGTTGTTCAACAACACAACAGTTTCTGTGGCATTTTTCCCAAGCAGGAAACAAAATCTCATAGCTGCACACTGCTTTTTTAAAATCAGCCACCACAGAAAAATGAGGTTCAAGAAAACTTTTACAAAAAAATTCACTGTGACCAGAGAGAAGCTTCCCTGGTAATGCCACTGGGTGCACTAACTCAAAGCAAGATGCTTGCCTACTGGGAAAATGATATACTATGAAAGCTCCGCCCAGTGGAGCTTTTTCCATTTGTGGGGGAGGGGGTGCCCCCTCACATCAGGAATTGATAATCTGTTCCAATCAGCCCCTACTCTGGTTTAAACTGCTGATATTCAACTTCTCCCTTCCTCTTCCTACAGATGTAGTCAATTTGATTTCTGTGCATTCTGTCTAGAGAAGTTCATGCCCATACCCAACATTTGTGTTGTTAAAATAGTTCATTTACTATGAACAAGTCATTAGGCTTGCAAGACTCTATCATGTAACCTCCAGCTTTGTTTCTATCACTAAGACTAGATTCGCCAACGACCATTTTTTCATCTTTGTTTACAACTTGTACACCAGTAATGGTCACTGCATCTTGACCATATGTTTCATCAATTTCCTGCTGAAGAAGCTGGTAGAATTCTTCAACTTTTTCATCACTTACTTTCCTGGTGAGTGCATAAATTTGAATAGTTGTATTGATTGGATTTCCTTGAACGCAGATAGATATAATCCTATCACAGACAGCATTGTGCTTTAGAATACATCCTGAAATACACTTTTTTTTGACAATGAATGCCACACCTTTTCTGATTGTGACACTGCTGGTATAGTAAATCACATTTCTTGATTCAAAATGGCCAATACCAGTGCATTCCATCTCACTGATGTCTAGAAGATTGCTCTCTATGCATTCCATTTCAATTTCTATGACTTCCAATATTCCCACATTCCTACTTTGTACATGCTAATTTCTGTTTCTTTTCATTTTGAGTTGTGTGCCCATGCGGAAAACAAAGATTCTGAAGGCTCCACTCCCACAGGGTTTGCTCCAGTCGTGACAGCACGGTCGAGTCTACTTTGGGACAGATGCCCCTCCTCAGTTACACTGAGAGCTTTCTGACCTGAGGACTTCAACCTCGGACACTACCCCCAACAACGCTCTGCTTCCATTCATTAGTAGGCCTTCGGTAACTGACAATGCTTAACGTTTTCAGCAGCTACTTCCTCTGAGGGGACAGAGGATTTCTACTCTGGATTAACTCACTTCACTGGAGAGCGTATTATTTAAAAGCATCTGCAATTTTAGTAAGCAAATCCTTCTGTGACATATTGACATGATTTTCAAAAACCTATCTCACTGCCAGTAAGTTGATTCAGACACTGTGTTAGTCCAGTTAGACTAGAGAAACAAATTCATAAACATGCATATATGCATAAACATGTTTACATATAGGAGGAAGGGAACATTGAGAAAGCATTCCAACCCAGTCCAATCCAAATCCATAAGTCCGATATTAGCTCATGTGTCTGATACCAATCCATTAGTCCTATTCAGACTCACGAAGCATGTACAATGATGCCAGGACAATCACAGGCCAGTGGGTGCAGAGTCTTATGTATCCAGTGGTGGTAGAAGCATCTCAATATTGGCAAGGGTCCCCACATGGCTTCTCTGGCTTCAAAGGTCTTACTCCATCAGGGTAGACCCATGTGGCTTCTTCTCCAGGATGGCTCACAGGGAATTGGCCTTGTGTCTCATCAGTAGAGCAGGTCCAAGAGACTGAGTCTATAGTCTCTCACCTCCACAGGGGAAAAATTGTGGAGATTTCTCAGAATTTTCAGAGTAACTCATGCCTAAACAGAGGTCTCATTAGCTATCTCCAGATTGATAGGCTAGACCCCTACACTCCCAATCATGAAAAGGCCCAGGGACAGATACTCAGTCAACAACAGGGAATGAACAATGGGAAACTTTTTTTTCTTTTTTTAAATTCTCTTGAAGTACATACCCTGGACAGGTTATCAGGAGAAAGTAGTCCCCAGGAAAAGCTATCACAATGTTAAAGAGGCGGGACAATGAAGCAGAGAACCCTGTGCCACTTGGCCGCAATGACGTGCTCAAATTGCTGTGAGAATGGTGAGAGCCACGCGCGGTTTCATTCTGGTATACGTAGGGTGTCGTCGGGTTGCTGTGGACCCGTAAAAACAAAATTCCAAATAGCTTTTGAAATGCTCAAGCTTTTTAAATCTTGCGTTGTCTCCCTTTTAACTCTTTTTGCATTGACCCTCTGACCTTTTCAACAAATTCAGCCTTCTTGTTTTGCTTGTAGTATGTTGAAATCTCTCTCCCTCTCTGAAGAGTCTACAGCTTCACCTTTATGGGTTGTCCTCTGACATTTGCTAGGGATGGTCTCAAAAGCACTTGCCCATGAATATTGCCATTATAATCTCCCCCACTCCACACCTAGAAACCCAGGCTCCTAAGGTTTACCAGCCCAGCGCTATGTTTAGGGCATGGAGATCAAAGCTTCCAGGGAACCTGCCTCCCCATAAGTTCATTTTCACACCTGTATACTAAGTACACAACCAGGAACCTAAACTTCATGCATGCCTGCTGCATCCTACAAGGATGCTCACAAATTCAGCATGAGTAGAAAAAAGGAAAGAACCTGTGCTTCAGGGCCAAACCAATGGGATGTGAACCCTGATTAGCTTCGCCATCTGAACAGCTCCTAAATTCCCAAGAACCTTTTGTTCTTCTTTCAGCTGTAAATGGAGGAAATAATAGCGCCTTTCTTTCTCTTAAATGGAGGAAATAATAGCACCTTCATTGCTGTGAAAACTAAGAGCTGATGTAGGTAAAATGAATAGTTGGCACAAGGTGCTCAACCAGTACCTCATCTTAAAATATTATTGGTTTATAAAAATGAGCAGATTCTACATGCTTGGTCTTTAGAACTATAACAGTGGATGTCAATCTTGAACCAGGATCAAAGCACAACTTTCATCTCATCAAAATCTAAGTTTGTCACAGGTGACTTCATTTCTTAGAGGTGTTCTCTCCTCCATGTCCAGGTGCTCATTTGAAACCAATGGCCAAACTTTAGTTGAGTGACTATATTCTGCGCCTAGGAAATCTAACTCCCTCTTGATAGTGGAGACTACAAATCTATATAGCAACTTAAGATGTTAACTACTATTGCTAGGCATTGTTGTAGAATTGTTGCAGGAGTGACAGTTATTATAGCAGGAAGAGAAATGAACAATACTTAATGAACTTGTATTTAATAATAATAATAAAAAAATTTTAAATTTAGCTTTTATACATTCTTTTTTTCAGCTACACTAAAAAAGGACAAGCATGCTCAGCTGGGAACAATAGCTACTTGGCTCATGAAAATCATTGAAAGGAGACCAGCCTTTGTCTCCCTTGCCAGCAATTTTCCTGGTCGGCAATGATCCAGACCCACAGATTCCACCTGCAAAAACTTTGCTCTCCTAGCTAATGAATTATCCTAGCACAAATTCTGATTTCTGAATGACTCTAACTCCGCCAAGAAGATCGGGGCTCACAATTGATGAGGCTTATGACAAGTAGCTGGCCTAGTGTTGAAATGTGTTTTTTTTTTTTAATGAGACAGGGTGAGGGTGGGGTGGGTTGCGGGTGGACCCACTCCCTCTCTGTGAGGACTGGTACCTGAGGTGGGCAGTGGAGGTGGAGTGACTGGCTTCCCTTGGGCAGCAAGCTGGCACACTGGCATGTGTGGACTCCCCGCCGCGCCCCGCAGCCCACACTGGGTTGGCGGGCTGAGTCTGCGCGGCTCTGCCTTGCTTACATTGAGACCCAGGGCATCCATCATCAGTAATCTAATTGCTGAGCTGCCTTCTGTTGCACGTTCTCCACAAAAACCACAGGGTCTCTGTACCCCCATAACATGGTATTCCTTGATAACCCTGCTGGGGGCTGGCCTACTCACAGAACATATAGTGATGGTGAAGACAAAAACACCACCCCTACACCCCCAAAGTCATAGGATTATACTAATGACTTTGCAAATGTTTGTGGGAAAATCCCATCATATTCTCATTAATATTTTTTGAAATGATCAAATCCCATTTTTTCATAAAATATTTGAAGTTTTATATATATATTTATACACACATATTTATATTTTCACAACTTCCCGTTTTAGTATTGGCTGTTTTAAGATTGTTTATTTTGTATTCTCACTACCTGAAAGTATTTGTATTCAGTACTTGCTTAAAGACTGAATATAAAGTATTTCAAAGCAAAATAATTGCTTTGAAAAGTGAAAACAAGTGTCCTATAATAACCATTCTCACCCCACTCAAACCATACCTATCTTCTCCTCTCAATTTGAAGCAGGAGATTGGCATCGTCAGCTACTATTTAAGTGGCAGCAGACTGTCCTCCCCTTTAATTAGCTATCTATTTGACTTACACTTTCTGTGAAATTTGGAAATTGTTTTGCTTTAAAAAGGTCTTTCCTGGGGGAACAGATCACAATGATTGACATATAACCCAAAACTGTCCAGGGGATTGAACAATAGAAACGTGAGTGAAGGGAGGCAGTGCATGGTGTAAATATGAAAATAAGAATAATCTACAAATTACCAAGGGTTCACAAGGGTGAGGAACTATGATAGGTAGGTTTTTTGGTGCCAACATGGCCCATGAAGATAGGTAGGTTTGTTGTGATAACAGGCCAATGAACACGTGAGATTAATTGAAGGGCGGAGATATAAATGGCTCAGTGATCCTCACCTTTCTCTCTCTTGCTCTTGTCCTGTGCCTCAATTTGCAAGCTAACACTACCCACAAGATACTTAATCTTGGACTGTGTCACTCTAAGCTGAGATTCCTTCAAGCCCTGCTTTGTCATGCTACTGGATTTTATATCTCTTGAGCTGGGGCCTATCAGACCCTGCCATCTGGCTGACTGTTGGTGACCTGCCTTACTGTTTGCGGCCTGTGC
>PVJH01029365.1:0-26139 GCA_004026705.1 Nesogale talazaci
CCCCACCCCCAGGACCTCCACTCCCACCCCCACCACTGCAGAAGCTTCCAGGCCTCCCGTTGATTTCTTAGTGGCCATGCTGAGGTTGTATAAGCCTCAACAGAAGTCCTTCAAGCGCTTTCCCTGCATCACAGCCAGTGAGACAGGTAGTGATTGCTTCCTGAAAGTGAACTTCAAGCCAGTAAGACTGTCTGTCAATCAGGAGGTTGTTGTAAGAGTAAATGAGGGTCCAGATTTGAGGGAGCTCATGACTGGGTCCTGGAGTTTGCATGAGGGCTGCAGAAGAGGCAGACTAAGGGAACAGGGGCAAGCTTGGCCAAGAAAACTGATGGTGCCCGGCTACCAAGAGATAAAGCGTCTGGGGTCTTAAAGGTTTGAAGTAAACAAGCAGCCACCTCGCGTGGAGGCAGCAAAGCCCACATGGAAGAAGCACACCAGCCTGTGTGATCACGAGGGGTCGAAGGGAGCAGGTATCATCAAAGAACAGGAATCATATCACTATGAATGAGGTGGGGGACAGGGGACAGGGTGGGGACCCAAGACCCATTTGTGGGCAATTGGACATCCCCTGACACAAAGGTAGCAGGGAGGAGATGGGTTATTCAGAGCACAGTGAAGTAATGATGAAACATACAACTTTCCTTTAGTTCCTAAAGGCCTCCTCCCCCCAGTTATCATGAACACAATTCTACCTTGCAAATCCAGCTAGACTGGAAGAGGTACACTGGTACAGGTGGGAACTGGAAATACAGGGAATCCAGGCTAGATGAACCCTTCAGGACCAGTAGTGAGAGTGGAGTTACTGGATGGGTGGAGGAAAGGTTGGGTAGAGAAGGGGAGCCAATTACAAAGATCTATACATAACCACCTATGTGGAGGACGGACAGCAGAGGAGTGGGTAAGGGGAGATGTTGGGCAGTGTAAGAAATGACAAAATAATTTATAAAATATCAAGGGTTAGTGGGGGAGGAGGAGCGGGGAGGGAGGGGAAAAGATGATCAGTTGATGTCAAGGGCTCACGTAGAAAAGGAAATGCTTCAAGAATGATGATGGCAGCAGGCACGCAAAGGTGTTTGGCACAATATATGTATATGAACTGTGATAAGTGATGTATGAGCCCCCACTAAAATGATTAAAAATAAGAAAGCCAGGACTTGCACCATATCCTGATGGCAAGATTGGGGATCTTTTCACTGCTCTTTGGTTTTATGGAGCCAGATGCAAAACCTGGTATCTTTATCACCTGGTGGGCTTTTAATGGAAGAGATTGGTTTTTTACATATACTTTAAAGAAAATGATCCAGTTATCCCAATTCTTTAACACTTAGCCCAAGTCTTTGTCACTAAGGATCCCAGAAAGTCCCTGGGCATTGGCACAAGGCAGGTCCCGATGCTCACTCATTTTCAACTGGACTTAAGCTTCCTAACTCGATTCCACTTTCTTTTATACTCTTTCCCTAAAATTTTGGCTTTAGTGATTTTTCTTTCTTCTTCAGAGATTATCTTTGGCCACGGCCAGAATTTAATCAGAAAACGAGAGAAACATTATCAAGACAAATGCCACATCTAGAAATGTCTTAGAATGTGGATGGTCCCAAGGATGTAGAGGCATGAAACGGTGAACACCACAACTCCGTTTTGCCACCGCTCGAAAGAAAGGCATGACATAAGGCAGAACTCTCATTTCTCCTGCTCAGGGGAGATGCTTTCAGGTTGTTCCAATCTGGAAAATGGTCTCTTTATTTAAAGAAAGAATGAAAGAAAGGGGCTGAGCCCCGGTGGCGTAGTGGTTGTGCGCAGGACTGCGGCCCACTGGGATGGCGGTTCAATTCCAGCTCCACAGGGGCAAAGGATGGGCCTCCTACTCCCACCACCAGGGCAGTGATGCCCTAAAAAAAAAAAAAAGAATGAAAGAAAGAGGAAATGCAAGAACACAAACACCAGAGAGAGCAAAAGGTGCCAGAGCTGTGCTGGACAGAGAGGGGGACGGAGAGCAAGCAGCAGGATCCGTGAAAGAAAGGGCACAGCCACATGTACCACCCTTCGAATGGAGCAGACGCAGCTGAGGAAGAATTGTGCCAGTGCTAAAGAACTCTAGTTCAAAAGGACTGTACCTAAAGCCTACATGGAGCCATTGAAGACAGAGAAGATGGAAAGGAGTTAAGAGGGTTTGGACAAAGCCGGCCCTTGAGGAATATAGGAGAGCACAGGACAGAGAAGAACTAGGAGATCACTTCCAGACTATGAACGAAGAGGCTTTGAACAGGACCAAGAGGCACTCATTCCTCAGTATGACTTCATTGGTGCTTCATATGAGGACTGTAGGAGCTCAAGTGGAAAGCAAGAGTTTTGAAAAGTATGAAGGAAGCTGAGCTCCGGTAGCATAGTGGTTGTGTGCGGGACTGCAGCCCACAGGGTTGACGGTTCAAATCCAGTAGCAGCTCTCCAGGAGCGAGACTGGACTTCCTACTCCCACCAGGGCGGTGATGCAGAAAAAAAGGAAAAAGCATGAGGGAAACAAATGTACAAAAGTGCTTGACACATTGGATATATGTGGGGACTGTGATAAGAGTTGTACGAGTCCCCAGTAAAATGATTAAAAGAATATTGGAATGGTATTATTTTTCCAGTGGTGTGCAGTTTTATGTTGAAACTAGTAAAATAGAGCTTATACCACCCTAGACCTTTAACCACCTGCAAAAGAGTTTCTTTTAAAATCTTGATACAATCTTGAGCTCAAACGTAAAAAAAAAAAAAAAAAAGAAGAATCTACCTATTCGTGGCCTTTGAATTAGTTGGCTTCCAGTTCACAACTATAGTGAAGATTTTTGATGTCAAAAATTGGCAAAGTTGGGTAGCTCCCACGACCACCAGAGGGCAGTGATGCCCCCCCAAAACAAACAAACAAACAATAAAAATTGGCAAAGAATCTGAGCCCTGGTGGCGCAGTGGTTGTGTGTGTGACTGCAACCCACAGGATTGACAGTTCAAATCCAGCAGCAGCTCTCCAGGAGCAAGACTGGGCTTCCTACTCCCACCAGGGCAGTGATGTGGAAAAAGGAAAAAAAGAAGAAGAAAATTGGCGGAGTGGGGGAAAAGACAGGTGATATAAACAACACCTTTTTGTCTTTTCTTTCTTTTTTTTTTTGTGGGCATCACTGCCTCTGGTGGTCGTGGGCGCTACCCAGGGCCGCTCCTGAGAGCCACCGCTGGATTTGAACCGCCAAGCCTGCGGGCTGCAGTTCCGCACTCAACCACTTACGCCACCGGGGCTCTGCCCATTTGTTTGTTTGTTGTTGTTGTTGTTGTTGTTTTGGGGGGGCATCACTGTCCTCTGGTGGTCATGGGAGCTACCCAGCCTTGCTGCTGCTGGATTTGAACTGCCAAGCCAATGGGCTGCAGTCCCATACTCAACCACTACGCCACCGGGGCTCAGCCCTTTTCTTTCTTTCTTTCTTTTTTTTTAAGGCATCACTGCCCTCTGGTGGTGGGAGTAGGAGGCCCAGCCTTTGCTCCTGGGAGCTGGAATTGAACCTCCATCCCAGTGGGCCGCAGTCCCTCGGACAACCACTACGCCACTGGGGCTCAGCCCCCCTTTCTTTTCTTTTGTGTGTGATATTAAACCATCATTTAATTAATCATTGTCATACAGGTAAAGTTTTTTTTTTCAGTATTATAAATAGCACAACAATGAACACCTCTTTGTGGATAAATACTTTTTTTTTTTTGGTTTGGTAATCACTGCTCTCTAGTGGTGGGAGTAGGAGGCCCAGCCCCACTGCTGGAATTGAACCTCCGTCCCAGTGGGCCGCAGTCCTGCGCACAACCACTACGCCACCGGAGCTCAGCCCCGATAAATACATTTTTATCCCCCATTTTAACATGTTTAGAATTTAAAGTGACCAGATTTTAAGCAGGACACCATTGGCAGGGGAGTGGGGGTGGGATGGGGAGGGAATGTTCTCGATTAAAAATTGATCTATATGGAGCAACAAAAATTTTTGTAGGAGGGCTGAGCCCCAGTGGCGTAGTGGTTGTGCGCAGGACTGCGGCCCACTGGGACGGAGGTTCAATTCCAGCAGTGGGGCTGGGCCTCCTACTCCCACCACCGAAGAGCAGTGATGCCCCCCCCCCAAATTTTTTTTTCATAGGATGCAAAAAATAGTATTGTAATAGATTAGATAAGTGTTAAAAAGTGGGACATCTGGTCACCTTAGTTTAGATCGACTTAAAAGAGTTCACAGGTCAATAGGTCGTCATCGTTCTTAGGTGGCATCGAGTTGATCTCTACTCAGGGTGACCCTGTGCTTAACAGAATGAAATAGCCGGGTCCCACATCCTCCTCACAATGCCTCACACGTTGGGGCCCATTGTCACAGCCACTGTGTCCATCTGTCCATCTCATAAGAGCCTTCCTCTTTTGCAGTGTTCCTCCCCTTTACCAAGCAACCAGCACCCTTACTGTCTATATCCTACTGAAGTTTGTGTGACTAACTTCGTGTGCTGTGGGCTTCCAAATTGTCTTCTCATTCTTTGATTTTTTCCCTTTTCTTTCTTTTATGGGTGGGGAGATCTAACCGTGCTTCACTTTCCAGTTCCTTATGATTTCCATTTTCTATGGTTTCACTTCAACGCCTTTCCTGGTATCTGCCATACTTTAGACCACAAAGCTCACCTGCAGCAGTCAGAAACACAATCTACCCTGAACGACAGTTAAAAACTGAGGAGACAGGCAAATGAAGAGAGAAGTATGGAAAGAACATGAAGCTTGATGTCTCACCTAGACTGCCGGATGCTGCGTGTCCTTTATATCTATTCATCATCCTGGTAATTCTGTGACATGGCATTTCTTTATTTACAATCTGAGGTTCAGAGAGATCCGATAACTTACCAGGGCTACATAGCTAACAGAGAGAGGAGCTAAGACTCAGACTTAGGTCTGCCTGTTTGACCCAATATTCATGTTCTTTCCAAAAGATTTTTGGAACACCAAGACTTGTGTTATAAAGTACAAACCCCAAATAAGCGACCACACAGCATATAGAAGTCATCGCAGACCTTTCTGTGGCTCTCGGTTGCACCGATTTGACACATGATGCTAAATTATGATGGCTTAGTGTTGACCAGAAAGGAATAGCAAATTAATAGATGGGAAGAGGGTTTTTCTCAGCAAGTAACTACACTGGTTACAGTGAGAAGAGACAGATGACAGCTTGATAGTCAGACAGAAAATTACATTAAGACACAGAGATAAGAATAAAAGCCTAAGCAAGAACAAAAAGCTTCACGTTAAGTGATGTTAATATTAATAACTGCCATCATGTCAGCAGTACCTGTTGAGTGTCAGCTTCTGATTTAGATGAAATGATTTTAAAAACAAGGCATTTGCACTTTTATTTGTCCATAATGGAGCCCTGCATACAATTTCCCCTATAAAACGAATTTCAGAGTAAGGAAACCAAAAAAAACCACCATATTGTATCGCTTAATCCTCATATCAACAGCAGTAAGTTTGATTCTATCATCCCCATTTTACAGATGACAAACTGGAGCTCCAAAGTTTCAGAAAATTGCCCCAGGTCATGAAGCTATGAAGAGCAAGAGGCAGGACTGAAATTCAGGTTAACTGACTTCAGAGTCTGGGTTCTTTCCACTGTCATGCTGCTGCCGCATTGTGATAGCTCTGAGCCATTAAAGAAAGATTAATTTCTAGCTGTTCAGCAGCCAGGGGGGTGTGCATTGGTTCTACTGCTTTCAATGAGGTGCATCCAGCTCCCTGGAAAAGTTCACCTTTCTTCCGAATGGCCAGAAAACTAATAACAGAGGAGCTACTGCATGTGAGGACCCTTACCCACGCAGGGTAAGGACCTTTGCCCACGCAGTCTTGACATTCGTGTAGCTTTGTAATTTCTATGTCTGCTTTCCTCTGAGATGAGATCTTTAGTGATCTTTTAGAACAAATCAAAGTGAGCCAGGATTGTGTCACGGCAATCATGACAGCTGCACTCTTTTTAATGGGGTGTATGCATGTGTGACAATGACTTTATGGAAGCGCCATTCATTAGCTCAACTCGTGCCTATACGTCCATATAATTTATGAGTTACTCTGCCCGAAAAGTGTACTTTTATGGATAATAATCTGCCAGCGGTAGAAGCAGCATCTTTTTATGACATCTTCTTAATGATATGTTGGAGGGGAAAGGAGTTGTTGTAAATCAACCCTCAAATCCCCTAAAGGTTGAAAGGTAAGTAGTAACTAGTCATTTTCAGAACTCATTGGCTTTACAAGTTTATCCCTGAATAGGTTCATGACTGAGAGTCAGCCTCATTAATCTTAATCATACCAATCTGCGTACCCAGTAAAGTTGGGTCAGCAAGGACTGCTATCAGAGACAGACGGGACAGACTTCAGACAAGAATGCACTCACTTCATAGACACACAGACCCAGGCCAGATAACAGCCGGGGATTTAGGAGCGATTCGCCCGAGACACAAAGAGTCTCCATCATGACAATAGCTAGCAGGGGGTTCCCAGAGCCAAACACACAGCTAATAAACCCTCGAAGGTGCAGGGTCAGGCCAGAGTTAACCGCAGAGGCAGCCAGAATGCTATTAAAAGAGAGAGAGACACAGCCCCAGAAAACTGTGCGCAGCAAGTGACCCATTTGTGGCTCCAAGGAGTAAACTATGACTGTCCTAGGAGACAAGCCACACATCATCAAGGCCAGGAAGAACTGTAGCCTGGGCCCTCCACTTAGGGATGGGGAGATCAACACAAGATGAGGAAGGAAAGAAACGGGGGCCGGGAGAGAAGATAAGGATCTTGACATTCAGTTGGAGGGTTAAAGTGTAAAGGCTTCGATCAGCCCGCCCCGAGAAGTGAGGACGCGTCATGGGTCACATGGTGGAGGGAACATAACCAGCTGGGTGAGTGTCTCTTCATCTTCTTCATCTCGTGAAAAGTGCAGACTCGCCAGGAAATGTCAGCTTGGTCACGTTACCCCATTTCTCCTAGAGTCTCTCATAAAGGGACCAGCTTTTTAACAATTGAACAATGTCCTGCGGTGTTTTAAAATTAAAATAAATATATTGCAATACTATTTTTGCGTCCTATGAAAAGTTTTGCTACTCCACATAGACCAAATTTTTAATCAAGACCCCCTCCATCCCCGGTCAATGATGTCCCACTGAAAATCTGGTCACTTTGGTTCAGTTCCTTATGAGCAAGTGTGTTGTCCCTGTTGTTTGATGCAATGGACTCAGCTGTGACTCAGTGACCCCATGAATAACAGAAGCAAATACTGTCTCGTGCTGGGCCACCCTCACAGTCATTGCCACAGCCACTCGCTGTCGCTGGGTCAACGCACCTCCCTGAGAACCTCCCTCTTTCTTCATCTGCATTACCAAGCGTGATCCCCTTCTTTGGGGATGACACCACCACCACCACCGCTCCCCACCACGATAACATGTCCAAAGCCCATGACACAAAGGAACATTCTGGCTCTATTTCTTTTAAGACCAATTTGTCTGTTCTTCTGGCAAGAGAAAAAAGAATCCAAACAAACAAACAAACAAACAAAACCCTAATAATTCATTGCCGTCAAGTTAATTCCAACTCATAGTGACTCAGTCCTGGACTTGTTAGGCTGTACATAGTGATGGGATCATATTGCCTCATATTTCGCCAAAGGAGTGGCTAGTGGGCAGAGCTGTAGGTTTTGAAGACTGTAACTCTTTCCGGAAGCAGGAAGTCTTATCTTCCCCCCCCCTCCCCACCCAGAGCAGTAGGTGACTTTGAACTACCGAATCTGTGGTTAGCGGCCCAGCCCATAAACCTGCTGTGCCAGTAGGGCTCCTATCCTCCGATGTAACACTTTTGACTCTTGATGGCTGCATCTACGAGCATTGATTGTGGATCCAAGAGCGATGAAGTGCTTGACTCCTTCGAACTTTTCGCTGTGTATCATCATGTTTATCATCCTCTTAGTCTAGTTGTGAGGACTTTTGTTTTCTTCGTATTGAGTTGCAATCCATTGCTGAAGGCGGCAATCCTCGATCTTCCCCAGCAAGGGCTTCAGGTCGTCCTCACTGCCGAGAGCAAGGCTGCGTCATCGGCATCTGCCGGCTTGCTAATCAGCCTCCCTCGCATCCTGAGGCCAGGGTCTTCAGAGAGTCCAGCTTCTTGGCTGCTTTGCTCAGCATGCAGTTTGAATAAGTATAGTGGCAAGATAGGGCCCTGACACACCTTTTCTGATTTTAACCCAAGCAGCACTCCCTTGTTCTGTTGTCACCACTGCCTCTCAATCCAAGCACAGTTTCCTCGTGAGCACAGTGACATACTCTGGAGTGCCCTTTATTCGCAAGGCTATCCGTAGTTTGTTACGATCCACACAGTCGAATTTCTTTGCCCAGTCAATTCAATGAAACACAAGGAATCCACTGGCATTCTCTGCTTTCAGGCAAGACCCAACCAGCATCAGCAGTGACATCGCTTATTCCATGTCCTCTTCTGAATCTAGCCTGAACCTCTGGCAGCTCCTTATGGCATCAGTTGACGTACTGTTGCAATCGTTGGATGATTTAGAGCAACATTTTCCTTGTAGGTGATCCCAACGAAGCTGTTCTACAATTTGAGCATTCTGCTGGGTCATCTTTCTTTGAAATTCGTACAAATAAGGATCTCTTCCAGTGAGTTGGTCAAGTAGCTGTCTCCCAAATTTCCTGGCGTAGATGAACGAGTACGTCCCATGCTTCATCCAGTGGTTGAAATGTTTCCGTTGGCATCCCATCAATTCCGGGAGCCTTGTTTTTGGCAAATGCTTGCAGTACAGCTTGTACTTCTTCTTTCGAGACTATGGATTACTGCTCATAGGCCACCTCGTGACATGAAATAATCTCTAGATTATTCACATTACCTAATACAATGCAAATTAGGTAAGTAATACGTTATGGTCCCTCTTTGCCTTTGAGGGATTGTTATGACCACTTAATTGAATTTTCTCCAGTACGTTTTTGATCCATGATTAGCTGAATCCACAGATGTGAAACCCTGGGTACATGGAGGGCCAACTGTACTATACAAATTGCTCTGCATGTGCTGAGCCAACCTTGCATTCTGGGGGTAAATTCTACTCATTTGTGTTGTGCAAATTCTTTTTCTCTCATTAGTCGTGGTGTATAATTCTTATTTCCTCTACTATATTAACCACGCATTCTTTAATTGACTAGTCTTTTATTGACGGTCAAATTTGTATTCATTTCTTTTTTTCAGCTGAGAATGTGAAAGACACGGTGAGTTTTGAAACCCAGGAGAAAAGAAATGCCTGATCAGACTGTCATACATGTCAATGTGGAAAGAGTTAAATCTGACAACGGAATACAAACAGAGCACTGGATGTAGAAAGTCTATAAGCTTAAACCTATGGGCTTTAAGAAGAGTAGACAAGAAAGGATTCCGACCCATCTGACCCATGTTGAGATTAGCTACTGATAGTCAACTCGAGTTTGAAGAGCAGTCGCAGGTTCTACTTCTTGGGTAAAATATCTGACGTTCCTTTGGAATACTGTGGCAGAGAATGAATAGGGGACTGCCAGGCATTACTCCTGGTATTTATGCTTCTCTGAAGAAATGTGTTTCTCAGCTGTGCAACAAAATGGGAAGACCATCCCAATTTGGGTGGTGAAAAGTAAAGTAGGAGAAAATTGGGGAAGATGTTCCCTCCAGACTCACACATTACCTTTATTTTCAAAGATTAAGTCTGTCAACAACTCCAGTGTTTCAATTATTCCCAGTTTTCCCAATACAGGAAAGACGTCAAGGATAACTTATTCCCGAACAAGACTTTTACCAGGAATCTACCAGATGCCCTACCCAGATCCTAGAGAACAGCAAATTCAGTAGAGAAATTGGCAGCTATGCCAAACCTCTCCCCGACCAGGTCTCCCAATGCCTAGCAGCCACAATGCTTTCCTTGGACCAGCCCGTGAGCTTTTATTAGCTTTTTGCTATTTTTCTAGGTTAAACCCATTGGAAATTGGATTCTCTTTAAAAAGAAGTCTATTTTGGTTGAGACTAAAGAGTCTGTGGAATAGCAAGTCAGTTAATCGCTGGAGGTCTAGATCAAGAATTCGGTATCCATGATGCATAACTTTTCTTATTAGTGAAAGACTGGTCTTAGAAAATGCATGGAAAAATAAACAATCACAATCTTGGAAGAAGAGAAATGATGTCTGACTTAGCTAATCAGCGAACTTCGAGGGTTTCACCTTTGTCCTTTGTACATGACTTAAGTTGACACGTGTTATGGATTAAATTATGTCCCCCCCCCAAAAAAAATGTGCTGTAAAAACTTTTTTTGCAATCCCAGTTTGCAGATGGGTTGCCCTTGCTATGTCAGTGAGAAGGGATTAGTGCAGGCTTGTCTCTTTGGAGTCATTTGCTTTTGAGTGAGAGACAAAGAGATGGGAAAGCAAGGGAAAGAAGCAGAGATGGGGGAAGAAGGACACTGAGCCACAGAAGATCACCCAGGAACAAAAGTTCCGTGGAAGCCAGGACCCTAAAATGGATGATGTCGGTGAAACTCTCTTTGATAGAGCTCAACCATTGAATTGTATGATAGGTGAGTTATGTCTCAATTCAACTGTTAAGAGTATAGAAGGAAGGAAATGGGGAGCTGACATCAAGGGACCCAAGTGGGAAGAAAGCGCCTGGAAAATGATGATGGCAGCTTATGTGCAAATGTGCTTCACACACTGGAGGAATGCATGGATTGTGATGACCCAGATGTCAGAGGCCCCAATAAAAGTATGTAATAAAAAAAAATGTAAAGAAGGAAGGAACAAAAGAAAGTAAGAAACAAACAAGGACCTTCCTGGAGAATCGGCAGAGAGAAGAAAACCTTCCCCTACATCTTGGATTCGGACCACTTAACCTCCTACATGAGAGAAAGTAAAGTCTGTTTGTGAAAGTCTTCACTTGTGGTGTGTGTGAGAGAGCAGCATGCGATCACTGCGATGACAGGTGTTCCCGGACCAATGAGTTGTGCTTGTTTAAGGAAAGTACTGGAAGACGGTACAGAGGCAGCACTTTTGGGCTCTCAGATGCAGTGTAATTTTTTCTCTCTACTACGTTAACCACGCATTCCTTAAAAGAGTACGTAGAGTGCTGGGAAGGATGTAAAATGTCAACACTGAACGAAGATCACAAAATTCTTGGACTTATGGCAAACACATTGTTAAGGCTCTAACTGAAGATGTGTAAATAAAAAAACAATACTTTAAACAAACTCTTGGCTTTTTAGTTCATCTTAAAAACCCCAATGACGGCGCCTCATAGAAGATATTGGTACCTCCCTCCCTTTCTAGGCCTTTCTCTGAAGAGCTTGAAGTCGTTTCCAGACATGACTTCACTCATGTGAGGGGAAGTTGGGGTACAATTGGAGGAAAAGAGGGCCTAGAAATGAAACTGTGTTAGGCTCACGTGGGACGTTCGAGAAAAGAGTCTTCACAGCCTCTGAGTTGCAAAGGCAAAAACCACAGAATGTGAAAACCGGGACACCATGTAGACGCCATCTAGTGCAGCACACATCAGTCTTCCGAAGTGTATATTACAAGGGTGAGTCAAAGGGTACTGCTTCCAGGGCTTCTGTTCATACATGTATGGGCTTCTTCCGAACATGTTTAAATATGTCTTTTGCCATCAGTGGATAGCTGCTGACCAATTCTCTTACTAATGTACTTTTCTTAGTCTCATTAGGGTGCCTTATATATTAACTCCCAACTAGGGCTGAGCCCCGGTGACATGCGTAGTGGTTGTGCGCGGGACTGCAGCCCACTGGGATGGAGGTTCAATTCCAGCAATGGGGCTGGGTCTCCTACTCCCACCACTGGAGAGCAGGGATGCCCCCCCACCCCACCAAAACAAAAATAAATAAATAGGTAAAATAAAATAAAAATATATTAACTCCCAACGAATGATAAAGATTTTTAAAAAGAATGGCAGGAAAAAAATAAAGTTCAAAATGAAAAAACAAGAGTCCCATCCAAACAGTGGTTTCTGAGGGGATCTGCCAGGCCAGTTAAATTCGGGGTTGGGAAGTTGGCTCCGAGCTGTGGCAAGTGTGTTTCGGAGGGCCCAATGGGGAGGTCTTGATGCATTTTCTCCAGGAGGCAGACAGATCACAGGACCTCTTTGCAGGTCTGAAGAACGGGGGATGTTATTGCCAGAAGGTGCACTTGCCCCAAGCTGTGGTATTTTCAATCCCTTCCTTTGCACGTGAAAGCAAGACAAGGACCACGGCAGGCCACGGGAGAATGAATGCATCTGAATTAGGCGAAGAATACTGAAAGTATCACGGGCTGCCAGAAGGCACAAACAAATCGGTCTTAGGAGAAGCACTGCCAGAATGCTTCGTGGAAGCAAAGATAGAAGAGCCTCGTCTCACCTGTTCTGGACAGGAGAGCTCAGTCCCCGGACAACGACCTCACGAAGTCGAGGGTCCTTGACAGGACGGGTCGACACCATGACTGCAACAATAAACTCAAACGCGGCTGAGCCCCGGAGGCGTCGTGGTTGAGTGTGGGACTGCGGCCCACGGGCTCTCCAGGAGCAAGGCTGAGTAGCTTCCATGACCACCAGAGGGCAGTGATGCCCCCCCCCAAAAAAAAATAGACTCAAACGTAATAGTTGTGAGGATGAGAAAGGGCGGGCAGAGTCCATTCTGTTGGAAAGAGGGTCTCCGTGAATCAGAGCCCATTGGAAGGCTCCGAAGAAGTCACTTTCTGAAGCAACGCTCTCTGGCTTAGCCTCATAAAAATAAAATTTCAAAAGCTTTAAAGAGTAGCTGAACATTTTGTAAAAAGACACTAGAAAAGCCATGCATGTCATCTCACGAGAGGAGGCACGTTGGAACACCAAAGAAGTAGGTTGAAGAGCTTCAAGATAAACGATCCCCCTTCTTAATAAAGGCTAACTTGGAAACATCTATAACGAGGAGGACTCTCGCCTGCTCTGTAGAACTCGCCCCCTTCTACCACCCTGTGAGCTATTTTCTTGATACAAATTTCTTTCCCTTGGTGCATACGCAAAACTTTACTGGTTTTGCTTCTCTAGAGACGTTGTGCATTTCTGGGTGTTTTTTTTTTTTTTTTGCCTCTTTTCATCATTACAGACTAGCATCAGTCCAAGGATAGGCACATAGGAGTTTACCCTACAGTTTCATTTAACTTATGAGAAAATTAAGATCTGGAAAAGGAAGTAGGGTTGCCAGATAAAATACAGAACACCCAGTTAAGTTTGAATTCCTTTCAATATTTGGGACATACTTACACTAAAAAATTATTCCTTGTTTATTTAAAATTCAAATTTAACTGGGTGTCCTGTGTTTTTATTTGCTAAATCTGGCACCCCTGAAAGGAAGTAATATCTAGCTACTTGACTTAAAGTAACTGTTGCTTAAGAGAGAGAGAAATCAAGTCTGATTTGAGTGATTAAAAAAAAAATACTGTGAGATCTTTGACTGCATCAGAGTCCTGTCTTAATGCAACATCATTTATCAACAACACTAATTCATAGCTTAGATTCCTACCATCTTCAAACTCACCTCTACTTCCTATCTGACTATTCCTATTTGTGTTACTACCTTATTCCAATGCCAAAGTTACTTTTTTTTCTCAAAACTAAAAAAAACAACAACCAAACAACCTTTCTAACTTTCCAAGGTCCTTTACTCATAAGGCCCCTAAAGAGTTCTTATGTATGTGGGTTGTGTCTAGCAATATTTACTGTCATCAAAATAAAAACAAAGAAATAAAAAATTGTTAATGCATAAGGAGTTGTTGGGTGGTGCAAATGGTTAAGCACTAGACTACTAACCCAACAGTGAATGATGTGATTGGATGCATCGGTACCTAGGAAGAAAGGTCTGGCAATCTGCTTCTGAATATTGTAGCCTTGGGAATGAAATGAAAGGCGGTTTGAACCTGCACACATGGGGTTGATGTGAGTTGGAGAGACTGGCTGGCAACTGGGATTTGGTAGATTAAATCATGGGGGTAGGGGGGACCAACTGCTATATGTCAGTATAAGTAACATATGCTTTCAAAAAAATGACTCTCTTTTCCAGGATAAGAAATAATAAAAAGGTGGCATTGGCTTGTATCTTTCCAATGTCTGGATTAACAGAAAAGAATGGTTCTGATATTTGCATCAGCCTTTGATGTATGTGAAACATTGTTTTGGTTGTTGTATGTGAAAAATCACCTTCAGACACAGGGTTGAAAGAGCGAAATGTGTTTTAAGTAGTCTGTGGAGATGATTACGATTATTTTTTCTTTGGTATTATACCTCAAAGAAGTAAATTGTAGATTTTTACAGGGGAGTTGTGATGCAGTATCTGAAATCGTTTCAAGGAACTTTTTATACTTATGCATTAAACCATTGGTCTTTATTTTGAGTGAATCATTTACCCATAAAGAGCTCTGCCACATCGTGCATTGTTAATTTGGAAAATCTGGGTTCAGAAGTTGTGCACATCTTTCAAATTTCCCTATACAATATTAAAAACCTACGTTTGTTGTTATGTGTCACCACTGATGTGATAAACAAAGTCTTAAGTTTCCAAAATGATATTTTTGTTTGGAAGCTGGAATTTTATTTTTGGCAACAAATACTGTTAATTGTTTTTCTTGAAGTGACAGGCTCCCTTTGTTCATCATTCAGAAAATGTCGGCCAAACCTAAGTAACCAAATTTGCCTGGCAGTCATTTCTTTTTCCCAAGTTAAAATAAAAACCGCTCTAAGAAGAACAATAACAGTAGCATGCACTCCTTAGAATAGCCAACCATTTGACATCAAAAGGATGGAGATTGGCCCAAGGACCAAGTTCAGAAGGAGGAGGAAAGAAGGAGAAATGGACTCAAACATCATAAAAGATGCCAGGTTTAGAAATCCAAGAGTAGGGCTCTTAATCACCTTGCAGGGCTGGAACTGAACTTGTTCCTGTGCTAGAATAACCAACACGTCAAGGTCACAAGGGCAGCATCTACCCAGAGCAAAGTTCCAAGGGTTAGGAAAGAAGGAGGAGGAGAAATAGGAAACACAGAGAGGAAGCTCAAGAAATAATGCCGCACAGAAGGACTTGCTATGGATGAGTTGAATCAGAATGTGCGTGAATGGTTGAATGCATAACTATGACCCGCCCTATGCATTTTACCTAATTCACAATAAAAAATTAAACAAACAAACAGTAATGTGACTTAAACTTTAGAAGAAGAAGGCTCTCCACAAGGGTACTGGATGAGAATTTTTCAGAGCCAGCCGCTGCTGTTGCCGCAGTTCTGTGAATGTTGTGATGTTTCCCTTGGCCAAAAAATATACTAAGTCGTCTTCAGGTGCGAAGCGTTCAGCAAGCAAGGGCAAGACACAGCCACCAGAGATAGGCTCCTGATTTCCATGACAGACATGGTCATGCTATTTTAGCTAGTGGAGCTACTTCCTGTATTGCTGTGTGGACATATACAGCAACACAAATTGGAATCGAATGGAACCTGTCCCCTGTTGGCAGAGTCACCCCAAAGGAATGGAGAGATTAGAAATCAAATCAGCTGGTGGTGTAATACTGAACTGGTTCAAAACCAACTTTTAAATTGATTCAAGGGCTGAGCCCCGGTGGCGTAGTGGTTGTGCGCGGGACTGCGGCCCACTGGGACGGAGGTTCAATTCCAGCAGTGGGGCTGGGCCTCCTACTCCCACCACCGGAGAGCAGTGATGCCCCCCCCCCAAAATAAAATAAAATAAAAATAAAAATAAATAAATTGATTCAAGTAAAAGCACCACATATGCATTAACATATAACATTATTGAAGAAATAAAACTACTTGAAACTAAAAAGAGAAGGAATAGAAACAGGAACACAGAAAGAAAATGGAATAAGCAATATAATATTGTGAGGATTGCAATCAATGACAAGAAGCAGGACGTGTATAAATTGTTGAACGGACAACTGGTTTTCACATGAAGAAGTTAAAGCAAAAAGCAGATAAATAAAAGCAATCTATTAGAAAACTAAGGAACCCCAGGAGGATTTACTTCAGAAGCTAGCCCTGAAGCTGCAGCTCATGGAGAGGGACATGTCTGATCAGAGCACCCAAGAGCAAATGAAGGGGGAGGAAGAGAGAGTGGCGCACATCTGGCTCATCAAGGCCTGAGGTCAATATTCTTGCTCAGAGCAGCCACTGCACAGAGAGGACCCACTATGAGACACGACGTTCCTCGCTGACCCAAGGCCCTATGGGGGACAACACTGGAGACACATGGTCAGAACTGCACTCGGTCTGACCCCACCACACTGAAACAAAACACTAAGGGCAGGCAACAGAATAGCTAGGGGAGCGGAGCAAGGAAGTCCTGAGGGAGTGCCAAAAATAGACTTTGGGGCCAGGGTGTGGCACCCCATCAGACTCTATGGGAAAATACTCCTAAAGGTCAACAAACAGACAGTGAACTATTTAGAGGACTCCCCCCCCCCTTTTTTTTGTTTGGTCATTGGTTTGTTGTTGCTTTCTTTTGTTGCTCTGTTTGGCTCTGTCTTGTTTTTGTGCATATTATTATTTCCACAGGTTGATCTAGATAAGATAGGTTGGATAAAAAATCTGGAGGCGAGAACAATGGGATAGACGGTTGGGGGGGGACATGGGAGTGGGCAAAGTGAGGGAAAGGACATGGTGTTAACAAACCTAGGGATAAGGGAACAACAAGTGATCTAAATTCGTGTAAGAGGCCAGGTAGGGCTTGATCACGGGCAACGTAACTGAGAGGAATTAATGAAACCCAAATGAAGTCTGAGCATGAGAGTGGGACAAGAGAAAAGTGAAAGGAAATAAGAGGAAAGAACTAGGAGGCAAAGGCATTTATAGAGGTCTAAATACTGGCATGTACATATGTAAATATATTTATAAATGATGATGGGGAAATGGATCCAGGTGCATACATTTATTAATTTAGTATGAAGGCAGCAGATGGACATTGGATTTCCAATCAAACACTTCCTTAGTGCAAGAACACTTTGTTCTGTTAAATTGGCATTCCATGATGCTCACCTTCCCAAGACGATTGCTGAAGACAAGTGGGTGCACAAGCAAATGTGGTGAAGAAAGCATCTGGGGTCTTAAAGACTTGAAGGTAAACAAGCAGCCATCTAGCTGAGGAGCAACAAAGCCCACATGGCAGAAGCACACCATCCTGTGTGATCACAAGATGTTGAAGGCATCAGGCATCAAAGAACAAATAAATCATATCATTGTGAATGAGGGGGGTTGTGGAGTGGGGACTCAAAGCCCATCTGTGGGCAACTGGACATCCCCTTACAAAAGGATCACAGAGAGGAGATGAGTCAGTTGAGTTGCAGTACAACAATGAAACTTACAACTTTCCTCTAGTTCTTAAATGCCTCCCACCCACTATCATGATCCCAATTTTACCTTACAAATCCGACTAAACCAGCGGATGTACACTGGTACAGATAGGAACTGGAAACACAGGGCATTAGGACGGATGATCCCTTCAGGACCAGTGATGAGAGTGGAGATACTGGGAGGGTGGAGGGAAGGTGGGGTAGAAAGGAGGAACTGATCACAAGGATCCACATAAAGCCCCCTCCCTGAGGGATGGACAACAGACAAGTGGGTGAAGGGAGATGTCAGACAGTGTGAGACAAGAAAAAATGCTAATTTATAAATTATCAAGGATTCATGAGGGAGGACGTGGGAGGGAGAGGAAAAATGAGGAGCTGAATCTAAGTGCTCAGGTAGAAACGCAGTGGGTAGATGTATGGATTGTGACAGGGTTGTATGAGTCCCCAATGAAATGATTTTTTTTTAAAAAAAGAAAAGGAAAGAAGTAGTTGGTTTAGCTCATAGTTCAAACAATTCACAAATAATTTTTCTTGAGACAGCCATTGTCTTTTGACTTGCAGCTCAAGTGCTATATGTGTACTTTGCATTTTGTCACATATTCTATTAAAAAGGCAAGCATTCTGTGTAGCACCAATGAAACCTACAACTTTCTTCTAGTTCTTAAATGCCTCCTCTCTCCTCTTCCCCCCCACTATCATGATCCCAATTCTACCTTATAAATCCAACTAAACAAGAATATGTACGCTGGTACAAATACAGCTGAAAACACAGGGACTCTAGGACAGGTAACCTCTCAGGATCAATAATGAAAGTAACGATATCAGGAGAGGAAAGGGAAAGTGTGGGGAGAAGTGATCTACATATAACCCCCCCGCCAGGGGATGGACAATAGAAAAGTGGATGACGGGAGACATCTGTCAGTGTAAGACATGAAAAAAAAATTATAAATTATCAAGAGCTCATGAGGGAGAGAGGGTGCGGGGAGGGGAAAAATGAGGCGCTGATACCAAGGACTCAAGTAGAAAGAAAATGTTTTGAAAATGATGATGGTAACATATGTGCAAACGTGCTTGACACAATGGATGGATGGATGGGTTCTGATAAGAGCTGAAGCGGCCCCCCAAAAAAGATCTATAAAAAACCCATCATGCACTCAAGACTTGTACTTTAGCGAAAAGAATTCCTACAGAATAGTCTCAGGTGAAACTGGCTGCTTTCCTGGGGGTGGGGTGGGGTGTCTGCTTTATTGTCTGTGCCGGCAAGGGGAACGCCATGACTGCACCCACATTCGGCGAAGGCGGTCCTGTGGATGTAGCTTGTGAGCTATCAACGCAGACATCAGCAGAGCAAACAAACGCACATAAGGTCTGGGTGTTGCTAAGGAAAGATTTTTGTCCTGGTGAGTCCCCTGGAAGGATCTTGAGGTCTCCCAGGGGTCTGTGGACCTCACTTGGCTATTGGCTGCTCCACACCCCCTTTGCTCAAACGCATCCGCCATTAACTGGAAAAAAACTTAGCAAGAAACACAAGTCCCTAACTCATCAAGAGGGATCGTTCCTTTGTTTCAGCTCAGCACCACAGCATACAGCCTTCAGGGAAGACTGGAGGTCTTTTGCTTTATTCATTAACAAAAGATAACTTCAGCCTACCTAAAGGAAACCCATATCTTGTTAACTGCTCCTGAAGAGAGAGGGCTTCTTGGACGGCGAACGCTTAGCTCTGGTGGTGTCGCGGTTGCGGTTGGACTGCGATCCTTCAGGTCAGCAGTGTGAAACCACTAGCTACACCTCGGAGAAGGATGGGATGTTCTACTCCCATAGACATCTGTGGTCTTGGAAAGCCACAGGGGTTCACCACGAGTCACCACCAACCAACTCGATGGCAGTGAGTTTGTAGTTTGACTTTGAACCTTTACTTCTTATTTCTCAAGTTTCAGCTGAGACACCACCCCCTGTGGGAGGTTTGCTCACACATCCCTTAAGACTATACTCCCGGGCTGAGCCCCGGTAGTGTAGTGGTTGAGTGCGGGATTGCAGCCCACCGGCTTGGCGGTTCAAATCCAGCAGCAGCTCTCCAGGAGCAAGACTGGGCCTCCCACTCCCACAAGAGGGCAGTGATGCTCCCCCCCAAAAAAAGACTATACTCCCCTACTATGATTACCATCATGAGCAAGAGTTAACATGGGGAGGCAAGGCAGACAGTACTATTAAATGTCTATATCCCAGATGTCATCGTGCAGGATACTATATTTTTTTGGGGGGGGTGCATCATTGCCCTCTGGTGGTCGTGGGAGCTACCCAGCCTTGCTCCAGGAGAGCTGCTGCTAGATTTGAACCGCCAAATCCGCGGGCTGCAGTCCCACACTCAATCATTACGTCACTGGGGCTCAGCCCCGGATACTTTATATTTAATACCCACCTTGTAGAGCAGTTTTACCGACAAGGAAATCAAGGTTTTGAGAGTAATTAGTGGAAGAGCTGCCTGAAAATATGTTCTCTTTGTAGATGGATTTGTATTCTTTTGCTTAGGAGGATTTCATTAAGTTAAAACTTTTAAAATCTTCTATTTAATCCTCATGTCATTTGTGAAGGGGTTTAAATCAATGGTCTTTTTGTGTCTTTTGGCACTAGACCTTAGTGTCTATAATTCTTGGGTGTTTTTATAGAATAACTGACCACACATTTGAAAATCCTGAAATAATAATTTTTATTCTTTTCTGAAAATTTGGGAATGCCACAGCAGGGCTGGGTTGAAGACAGGTTAGGTGAAGAACACAGGGAGGGACTTTGTTTTGTGGGTATCACTGCCCTCTGGTGGTTGTGGGAGCTACCCAGCGCTGCTCCTCAGAGCCGCTGCTGAATTTGAACCGCCAAATCCCGCACTCAACCACTTATGCCACCAGGGCTCAGCCCCAGGAGGGACTTTGTTATAACTCTGGAGAGAAATCTTAGTCAGATGGCTAGAAATAAGTATTCTTAGTAAAGTCAAACTATTGGAAAAGGCAAGAACAGTTGTCCTTCTAAAACTCAAGGGTATAATTTCAAAGGAAAACAGGGTGGGAAAATGTCTTCCCCGAAATGGAGATATTTGATATAAAATTATAGTAATTTAAAAACAAAATTATAAAATATATAAACCGTTGACAAGTATGACAGTTGACAAATGTGACTATTTTTAAAAAATCAAAATGTCAAGTTACCAAGTTATACTCATCAGAGAATAGGTAAAAAGATAAGATGCTGACTAGGAAAAGGTATTTTTAATACATAACCTCTTTCAATAGGAACTCTCAAAAGATGATGGAAATAAGACAGGGAATCATTGCAGAGAATCAACAAGAATTTGCCAACATGCAACCGTTCCTGGATCAAGAATTGATCAAGAATGATCAAGAATTGATGGCGTGGGAGGAGGAAGTTGAAGCCCTGCTGAAGGCATTGACAAATGACAAGACTTCAGAAACGGACAACATACCAATGGACGTGTTTCAGTGAATTGAAGCAAAGCTAGAAGCATTCGTGAGTCTTTGCTAAGACATTTAAAAGACATTTAAAAGTCGGGTCAACTGACGGAAAAAGCATCATATTTGTACATTCTAAAGAAAGGTGATCCAACAGAACACAGAAAGTATCAGCGGTATTATTACCATCACGTGCAAGCAAATTGTTCTGAAGATGATTCAAAAATGGTTGCAGCTGAACATCCACAGGGAACTACCCAAAATGCAAGCCAGATCTGAAAGAGCTGTGGGCTGGGGGCTATCATTGCTGATATCATATAGATCTTGGCTGGAAGGAGAGAAAAAAAAAACCCAGAAACATCTCTATTTGTGCTTTCTGACTGTGTAAAGTCATTTGACCATGGGGATCATAACAAATTACAGATAATGTTGCGACGAATGGAAATTCCAGATGACTTAATTGCTCTCATGTGGAGACTATACACAGATCAAGAGGCAGTTGGACCGGAACAAGGGGAAATATTGTGTGACTTAAAGTCAAGAAAGGTACACATAGCCTTGCACATCCTTATTCAAACTACGTGCTAAGCAAATAACCTGAGGAGCTCAGCCATCTGGAGAACAGGGCATCAGTACAACCAGCGATCTGCAGACAATGCTCTCTTGCTTGCTGTAAGTGAAGAGGACGGGAAGCATTTCCTGGTGAACATCAGAGATGACAGCTTTCAGTGTGGAGTATACCTCGACACAAAGAAAACAAAAATCCTCACCACTGGACAAATAAAACAAAAAAGAGATGGAAGTTGTCAAGGATTTCTTTTAACTTGGGTCCATAATCAATTATCTATGGAAGCAGTAGTTTAATCAAATGACTTATTACATTGACTGCAAGAGACTATTTTATGTTGTTGAAAATCCAGAATATCTCTTTGAGGGTTAAAGATCACGTGATCCAAAGCATGGCATTTTCCATCACCTTAGATCCATGTCAAAGCAGGACAATGAATAAGGAAAACTGAAGATGCACGGATGCTTTAGAAGACTGTGTTGGGGAAGAATGCCTCCATACACCACAGAGCAGTGAAAATCAGTGAGTCAACGCAATATGTGTTCATGGGGAAAAGTGAAAAAGTCACAGAAACAAAACGCTAAGAGAAAACCAAGTAGCATCACTGCCCTCAGGTGGTGGGAGTAGGAGGCCCAGCCTTTGCTCCGTGGAGCTGGAATTGAACCTCCATCCCAGAGGGCTGCAGTCCCATGCACAACCACTATGCCACCGGGGCTCAGCCCTCAAGTAGCATAATTCTAACCTCAATCTAAGAACAATTAGTTCTTATGACAGGGCCCTCCTTGAGTCTTGCTTGTCCTCAGGAAGGGATCACTGAAGATATGGGTGCTATAGCAAAAGTGTGGTGAAGGAAGCAGATGGTGCCCAGCTCTCAGCAAGAATGCTGTCTGGGGTTTAAAGGCTTGCGTTCAAACAGGCAGCTACCTACAGGAGGTATCAACTAAGTCCATGTGGAAGAAGCGCACTAGCCTGTGTGATCAAAAGACTGAAAGTAATAAAACCCCAATTCAAAGGAGGGAATGATTTCAGAGTTTAATTGGCAAACACCCAGTTTGCAGAACGCTTGGGATGACAATGAAAGCCCAAGTGACCAGACATCCCGCTTTCAAACAATTTTTCGTGCATCCCGTGGCATTTTTAAAAAGTCCCGATTTTTGGAAAGAATGCACGACAAGCTAGGGAACGGTGGGAGAATGGGAAGGGAATATACCCCCTGTACCCACACAGTCCCACACCCCCACCCTGCCAACGGTGTTCCACTTTACCAAGCTAAAATCTAGTCACTTTTTAAAGTCTCAGGTGAATCCCTCTGACCAGAGTGGAAGGGTGTGAATAGTTTTGTTATCAGAAAAACATCATTCTAAAGTCAAATATGACAGTTATAGTTAGATTAAAATGTAATATCTTACTACTTGATGTCCCTTTTGACCCATTTTAAGTTTGTTCTACTTTTCAATATCGTCTGCTTTCTTTGCGACTGACTTTTTTCCCTGTTTACTTGTTATTCTTGTTCGTTTTTGTTTGTGTTTCAGTGCTTTTCTCTATCTGAAATCCAGGATAGGTAAATCTACAGAGGTAGTAATTGGATCAATGGTTTCTTGAGGGTGTGGCAGGGAGGTTGGGGGAAATGGGGAGCTAAATACAGTGAGTATAAGAAAAAGAGAATGTTCTAAAATCGATTGTGATGATGACTGTACAAGTCTTTTTCATTTGATTCAACTATTGAATTGAATGCCATGTGCGTTATATGTCAATAAAAGTTTTTCAAAAGCAAATAGAAGAACACATGCTATGATAAACTTTAAGCTTCAAAAGTTTGTCTTGGCAGAACTATTTGAAGGCTCCTCCTATATTGTTTAGGGATACACGCTGACATGGTAAGTACAAGAGCAAATCGCACATGATTGCCACCGGATCACAGCATCCTCGATGACATAAAATCTTAAAGGGGAAACTCTTGTCTCTTCGCATCTCCTGCTAGGACTATACACTCCCCAAGCGGTGTTTGCATGGCTCTAATTCTCTAACCCTTCTCTGAAGAACGAATGTGATTTTTAACTTCCATCGTGTGAAAATGGCAGCTTTGAACCTCCACGAGGCACTCAAATATGTGTTCCTTTTCAGTGATCTTTACGTTTGGGGACAAAAAGAAGTCTGAAGGGTCAAGGTCATGGACTGCTTCCCTGTGAAATTCTCGTCGGACTCTCCTTACTGGAAGGATGAGAAGGGACACTGTCGCGATGGGAAGAAATGAAACAAAACCCAACTCTGGGCCACCGCTTCCCTGACCTTTCTGTCACCAATGCGGCTTTCACTTTTCTTAAGACATCTTCCTAAGGCCCTGCAGCAGTCCCGGGTCCTCAAGAAAATCTACTCGGATGACACCTTCGAACCCCCCAATACAGTTGTCATCACCTTCTGCGCTGTCCTCTCTGCTTTCAGTTCCTCGTCCCAGCCTTCCTTAAAAAGTTTGACCCATCTAAAAGCTGTTGCTTTATGTGGGGTGGCATTCCTAAACTTGTCACCCAAGCTTCAGTGACTTAGGAAATGTCGACTTGAACTTTGGTAAGGATTGGAGATTAGCTCTGTCCTCAAAATACCACCCTCTAATCCTCCACCCCTTGGCACACAAAGGATCGGACTAAGACTAGGGTATTATGGAGAGAACCCGTCTGCAGCCTTCCATTGATGGTAGAAATCTGTCTCAACATGTTTTATTTGGCATAAACCTGTGCAGGTAGGAACTGGAACTCTAGTGCCAATATTTTTAACTTACCCTTAGATAGCAAGAACTGTCTGGACACAAATTAACAACAACAACAAAGCCTAGATTTTCTCAGCTAGAGGATTAGAAGGCAGATGCAACTGGGATGGGGTGGTGGTGTTTGATTTTATTGTTAAAGTTTTACCAGATTTAAAACTTATATTAAAATTCATAAATTAGGCAGAGAGTATGGAAGTTGTACAATCTTGTATGTGTCAGAGCAAGTGAAACAAACAAACTCGAGGGCAAACGTATCATCACTGAGAAAAGTTACTCTTCAGCTCTGCCAAAGATACCGTATATATTTGAGCATAAGCCAACCCGAATATCCGCCGAGGCACCACAAAAACTGCATTAAAACGTGCTGAAGCACACGTCTTATATTCGAGTATATACGTTAATGGATTTAAATAAAAATATATATAGAACAACTAACTAACTAAAAGGTCTGCCCGTCTACCTCTAAAGCTCACAGCCTTGAAAGCCTCTGGAGCACAGGGGGCCCTGCCTTGGGTCAGTCAGAACTGGCTCAAAGGCCACTGGTTTGGAGCTTCTGGTTTTAATGGGTGTTCTGGAGCTAAGCACCTCTCCCGCTACATTCAGCATATTGGATTTTAACAATTAGATCCCTCTAGAGGATTGTTTCAGACAAAATCACACACAAACTCATTCTCACCACTTAGGGTTCATGTTCGGTGCCTTCTGGATTAAAATAATGCCGTGCAGAATTCAGTTCATGCCACGTGAGGTCAAGGGAAGGAAAAATAATGATACCTGGGAAATAGTACCGGGAAACAGACCCTGTATAGACACCGTTTATTTGTTCAGGCTTGTAGCAAAAGTAAGGGAAACATGAACATACCTGGGTCATAAATTGTCATGTAAAAGACAAAGAGAAACCCTGAAATATTATGAAACTATAAATTACTTCTGCTGAAAGGGTAGAATTTGCAGTATCCCCTTAGCCGGGGTTTCACCTCCCCACACTTGACAGAATAACTCCTGTTCTTTGGAGAAAAACACATGAAATAAATGTAAAACCCGAGAGGGAAATCATCTAATATGTACACCACCTGCCTAATAAAATGAGAATAAATTTGGCTTTTGAGTTAAGTGGATTTGCTTATGTTCTGACTTACTTAGAGGCACACTTGCCATCTAAATTACTTCGATATTTTTATTTCAGAAACTCAACATCAGGGTACCACAAAGAATTTTAGAATGCTTGCATTGTTTTGCTTTCAAAGCAGACATTCTGTGGCAGAATTCAGATTTATAAAATCTGATACAATAGACCCTAAGGTTCACATGGAACCCAGGGCCTTCATTAAATCAGCTAATGAGATCCTGGGCCATCGGCGCGTTCACTAGAGCCCCGTTGTGGCATCTGAAAGCTGGAGGGCCCCGTTAGGGACTGCACAGCAGAGGCTCTTCCTCCAGAGACGGCTAGTGGTTTAGTTACCGAGCTAATGGCTACAGGTACCAAATCATGACTCCTCAAAAGTAAACATCGCTCCTCTTTGAAAACTTTCTTTCTCCCAAACCCTAGAAGACAGCAAGCCTCCTGAAGCCGCTACCTGCGAAATCCTTCCTTTGAAGAAATACACAAATGCGGCAGTCCCCGTTAAAGGATTTGCTAAAAAACAAAGGTCCAGGAAGCCACGTCAAAATGATTTGAGAGGCTGCTTGACGCTTGACTCTGTGTGTGTGTGTGTGTGTGTGTGTGAACCTTTTTTAGGCCCTATTTTTAAAAAGCGGGATCTGCAGGCAACTTGACTGTTATTTAAAGCTAAATGCTGGTCTCAGATGTATTTTTCGAAGCATCTATTCAATCTGGAGTTTACGATAGCCAAGATCTACGCCATAAAAAGCAAGTTGGTAATGAAAACAAAGAGAACTTTAACTAGAGTCCAAGCCAGATCCCTATCCTGATTC